>MU204205.1:3540013-3640292 GCA_017309775.1 Paedocypris sp. Pulau Singkep
CAGGTTTGTGTTATTGCGCAGGTCAGGTGGGAGTGAGTTCCAGAATATTAACCCTGTCGTTGAATTATAGTTTTCAATGGTTTAGATAAAAAAATAAAATAAAATTTATTGTGAAATGTATTTCAAATTTGAAATAGAATAGAATACCTTTATTGTCATTGCGACACAAGGTTACAATGAAATTAGAAACACTACTCCGTTTGGTGCAATATAGGGGAAAAAAAAAGAAAACACAAAATAGAAATGTAATAAAAATGTGGATTGTGTAAGATTCACTCCCCAATACTTTTACTGACACAATAACTATGCATAATCAACTATTATCATTTATTTGTTTGTTTATAGTAATGTCTGAGTATTTATACTTTGTTTTATTAGTTTTTTCTGTTATTCTTAAACTAATTATGCTTTCTGTTTTGTGTCACCGTTTGTTTTTCATCACAACATTCTCTTTTTCGTCTGTGTATATTTAGTCGATTAGTTGCTCTATTGTTACTCCTGTTGTTTAGTCTTGTTCTTCTTTGATTATCAAGACAAACATTGAGTTGAGAATAGGCACGTTTTGTTCCAACTCATCTCGAAGATTAATGTCCAATTGTTGAAAGCATCCATTTTGAGGTTTGTTTCTTTCAAAGCTGAATATGTGACTTTAATCTAATTTCCTGAAACGTTTAACATAGCGAAAATGCTTTATTTTTAAAAACAAAAGCTTTATTGTTTGTTGAGTTTACACAGTTAAACACGAAAGTACAATACCTGTATTCACTTTAAAAAGTTATATTTTTAATTGATCACCTAATTTTTATGGAGAAAAGTTGACCAAATACATTTCTGCGACGGCTGTGCGATTACCATCAATAACAAAAGTAAGAAAAAAATTAAAGGACACCACAGACAGATAAGGAATCAAGTTTACTGTACCTCAAGTACAGACAGAAAATTTAAAAATCCGGTAAATAACGAGGTAATGAAGTGATAAAGCAGACTGATACAGTCATCAGCAGTCTCCGTGGGAGCAGTAATAATCAGTCATCATCCTCATCAACTCCTCCTCTCTTTCCTCAGCGGGTTGAAAAAAGGATGACCGATGGCCTGCTCCAGGGTGATTCTTTTGGACGAATCGTACTCCATCATCTTCTGAAGCAGGTCGAAGAGCAACTCGTGGTCTGGAGTCTTGGAGAACATGTATTGCTAGGAAGAATTGAAAAGTGAAAAGCAGGCAAACAAATGTAATACTATTATATTTGAGTGAGTGTATAATACTCATCCTTACTCGTAAAGGTTTACAGTGTTTCCTCACGTATCTCCCTGAAGAGCTGTACTCATCCCAGTCTAGTTTATCATGATGCACATAGCGCTTTTTCCTAAAATAAAAAATAAAAATAAAAAATTCTGGCTAAAAGGTGCACAAACAATACAATTTTCCCACATATTTTATAGTCTGAAAAACAAACAGTCAAATCTTCAGATATCTGGCATGTTTCTCCCATACATACTTTGTTTTTTGGAGCAAGTGTGTAGGAATTGGGCCCAGAACCCTCTCCATCATGGCCAGATGTTCCTTACTGTCATGAGTCTGAAAGACAAGTTGATTTGCAAGTAGGAAACGCACGACAGCGGAGGTCAGTGGTACCTGAAACAAGGTCAATCCCAGGTAAAACTCGATCAGGATGCAGCCCAGACTCCACACGTCACAGGCCTGGTTCCAGCCCAGTTCTGGAAAGAAAAGTCACTAATTAAATCTTGCCTCTTTAGTGGTGTGGATTAGAGATGACACAATACTACAACTAGCAACGCTGATACAAAGCTTAGAAAAGTATCGATACTCGATAACATTTTTGATACTTTAGGGAAAAACTGCAACAAGAGCCTTTTTTTATCATTGAGAAAAAAATACAACTGGAACATGGAAATGTGTCTGAATGGGGAATCTCAGGACAATAAAGGGCAAAAATCAATAAAACTGCATTATCTTTTTACTTTCCAGAAGAAAAAAATTTTAAACCCTCCTATTATGTTCTGGTCAAAATGACCCGTTTTCAAAGCTTAAAAATATATTTAAAAAAAAAACACTTTCAAAGTATTTTTTCCACTTTGAAACTTCTTCACCTTGGCATATTTAGTGTAATCATCAACACCACGCTACATTTTTATATTACAAAGATACTGTTCTGATCAAATTGACCTGTGTAAAAGTAAAAAGAAAAAAAAAATACGTAAAAGTCTTTTATCACTTTGAAACTAATCCTGCTTGTTTTATACCCGAACATTATCATTGTACAAAAACATGTATCGAGCGTTACAATATGTAAACTGGACAGATTTTAGATGTAGATGACATATTTGTAACGCGCGCTACATGTTTTTGTCACAGTGACAATGTTCGGGCCAATTTGACCCTTCAGACAAAATGGAATCTAAAAAGCGCGTCGTCCTGACGTTTCTCGCTCTGAGGCAGACGTATTTCAATGCATTAACGGGGCAAAACAAGACTTTGAAACGTGTGTTAATAATGAAAACCATTCATTATTAATATTCCATTATATAAACTTAATATAAAACTTCCATTATTAACGCTCTCATTTGCCTCAAAGCCGAAAAAGTTCCAGACAAAACTTCTTCTTTAATGCTTATTCAATTTAAACCGCGCGGCTTTCGATTTAAAACTAGTGTCGATACCTTTGTGCCTGATTATTGTATTGTTTCAAATTTTTCAGTATCGATACTTTTATATATTATCGATATTTTCGACAGCACGAGTGTGGATGATAGAAGACTACCCTACCTAATATAACTTCTGGAGCTCGGTAGTGACGGGTGGACACCACAGAAGTGTGATGCTCGTGGTCATACGTGGCGTTTCCAAAGTCCACCACTTTCACGTCCAGTCTTTTTAGGTTGCGCTCGTCCCGCTTCTGTAACGGCAGCGTGTGAGTGAGCGCTCCTCGCCGTAATCCAGCACCACACCTCTACTCACCATCTTGTAATTGTATTCCATGTCATACGTGGAGTCCACAAAAAGAATGTTTTCTGGCTTGAGGTCAGTGTGGGTCAGTTTATTTCGGTGCAGAACTAAAAGTAGATGTTTAGTTGAGTTTTTGAGTCGTTTCTTTAAACGGCACGTGTGTACTCACAGCGGACCGCTCGGAAGATCTCGTCCGCCATACGTCTGATCTGGTTTAGCGAGAACGGCATGAATCCGTTCTCCTTCAGGAAGTCGTACGTGCTCAGGCCCAGAAGCTCAAAAACTATGCAGATGTGACCGTGATGATCAAACCAATCGAGCATCCGGACGCACGCTCTAAAAAACAAAAACACTCAGGTTAGTATTCTGAATTCTTTATTTGACCCTCCGATTATGTTCGGGTCAAATTGATCTGTTTTCAAAGTTCAAAAATATTTAAAATAAAAGTATTTAAAATATTTCTGAAAATACTTAAAAGTTCTCCTGCTTAGCTTATTTGGTGTAATCATATAAAAACATAATTATTCAGTTTACATACATCTTTATATTCCAAAGATCTTTATTTTCAGGTCAAATTGACCTTTCAGACAACATGGAAGTGAAAAGAGTGAAAAATATAAAAATACCATTTGTTTCTTTGCAATAATGAGACATAATACACCGCTGTCACACACACACAAACACACACACGCACAGTTTTGGGGAACATTTTGGTGTCTGACATTATTATTCATAATAAAAGGCCGCAAACATTATAATAATAATAATATTGATGATCCTCTGAAACTAACATAACAGGAAGCTAAAATAATTAATTTTAAATTATTCTTTGTTTGTTTTTCTTTTCTTAAAAAAAAAAAAGATTTACATGGAAACACCGCTGTTGAATTATAATTTTATTATTATTATTATTATTATGCACACCTATAATCCTAAAAAAAACAAGTGTCAAAATGTATTGTGTGCTTTATAATCCAAAAAACATTTGTATGTGGAAAAAAAAATTTGAAAATAGATGTTTATCATTGGCACACCTTATCTAAAAAAAAGTTAATTGTAACATTTTAATGCGACATACTTACATTTTCTGATCCTTGTCTAGCGAGTTAATCTGCTCAAGAACTTTGACCTCCGACAGGGCCGCCTCACGGTAGCGCTCAATATTTTTGATGACTTTTAAAGCCACTCGTGTGCCACCTCTGCAAATCAAACATGATGAATAAAAAAAAAAAAGCAGAAATTCAGGAACTTCTGCACTTCAGGAATTAAAAAAAAAAAAAAAAAAGAGTCGACTTACTTGAAATGATCAAGGCACTCCACCACTTTCCCAAAAGCTCCTTCGCCAAGCGTGTTTAAAATCTCATCTGAAAACACGATAAGACGCCGTTGCAAGGAAAGCTTTGTGACAACAGGAAGTAAACAAAAACTATACTACGGGGGACGTGTTAGAGTTGTAAAGTATACTGTTCACATATAGAATTAACATTGATATATTAAAATAAAAGCGTACTTTGTTTACATTAAAAAAAAGCCCCCTTTAAGAACCCAATTACGTAGCCAAATAACACAGAACAGACAGTTATAGAGAGAAAGGTTTGTGTGTTATACATCTTGCTCTTAGCATGTCTCCACTGTGATAGAGCAGGTGACCTTCCTCATCATCCTCAACACTCTGGCTTCTCTTCCTGCGATGACTTCTCTGGAGCAGCCATCATCACCACCATCATCATCATCACCCACCAGTCAGATTCAGGCCCGTAAACATCATTCATTCATTGGAGGGGGGGGTTGATGAAGGGAATGGAGTGATTTGGACCGGTTCAGAACGCCGCGTCAGGCCACAGCAGCAGCAATTTCAAATTCATCGCCAAGCAACGGCATAGTGTGTGTTGCAGAAGAAAGACATGGCAATGTTCAGACAAGAAACAACGTTTGCTTTTTGTTTTTGTTTTTTTCCAACCCATTGATGGATGGATGGAATATGAACTGCTCACTTGATCAGGAATCATCAAACGATCAACGATCACGGAAACAGACTTACCGAGTCGGAGTTGGCGGCGTGAGGGCGGCGTGAGCGCTGGCGGTCTCGACCCGGCTGGTTGCCCCGCTCCGGTTCCTCGCCATGCTCCTGGGCCGCCTCCCCGGGCCCGTGCTCTCGGCTCTCCAGCCTCCTGGACTTGATCTGACACCTGGAAAACACACCGGAATCAAACCATTTGGAGGTGGCCTGGGAATTTATCGAGCCTTTCAGCGGGACGCGAGCGATCCTTAACGCTGATGTGCTGGGTGCTGAAAGCGTCAAGTGTCTCCGCTCCAGAGGGAAGGATCCGCGGCCGCGCTATACTTAGAAAGAGTCACAGAAACACGCCACGCCTGAAGTTATGAGGGAAAGTGATGCTTTAACCTGTCAGTGCTCCCGCCGTAAATCTGGCCGGATGGTGCCAGGGTTAATGGCACGAAAAACCCTTACATTTGATTTAAGCAGCTGTCTGCAGACGGGACGCCGTGTGATGCTGATGAGTTACAGAAAGGCAGGAAGTGCTTGGGATTATCACTCTTGGCACAAAGAGTATGACCATCGGTTTCATTAACAACTTGTCATAAAAAAAAAACAACCATATTTACGCAAATGTAAACACAACTTTAGCGGCTCAAAAACTTGGGGGTGCTTATAATCGCCGTTTTCAAATATGTGTGTAAACATAAGAGCACATTTTTCCAAATTTCAAGTGAGGAGCAAATCACAAATAAACGGAAATACTTTTATTTACTTTTAGCTTTTATTAGCTCAATAACAGGAATGAAGAAACATTAGTCATGCAGCGACACATGGGGCTAAATAACGTGTTAGAACAAAAAACATAATTATTATTGGAAAAGACGGAGCATCAGAAAAATCAGAGCCAACAACTAACGGCTGGCAACAAAGTTCAAAAGCGTCAGAACTCGACTATTGGAATGTTTTATGTGCCGGAAAAATCAGGGGAGAGGTTCCTTATATTTGTGTAAATACAGTAATACAATTATAAATATGTTTAAATTTCTCATTCTGGTGTGTACAAAAAATGTTTCATAAGAAGTTTAATACTTTTAGGAAGTATTTCTTTATATGTATATTTTACATTGTGATGTTTGTTTATTTATTTGTTTGGATTTGTTGTTGCTGTTGTGACGTGAAATTTCCCCGCTGTGGGACTAATAGAGGATTTTTCAATTCAATTCAATTAAATACAAATACAAATATGTATTATATTGTGACTAATCTATATGGTTTTATTCACGTCAAAGCCAAAGGTAGTACGGTAAATAAGAAACAGTGAGTTTATGTGGTGATTTCTGTATAATGATATTAATGCAGACAATAATACTTCACATTGTAGTAGGTACTGTATTACTATCGTTTAATAATTTTATTTAAAACAACATTTTGGTTAATGTTTAATTTGATTAATAATAAATATGAATGACAATAATATCAAAAATAAATAATATTAATCTTAACACTCAAACAATACTCAAATTAATAACTGTTATAATATTATTATATAATTTATTAATTTGTAAATATTATATAATTTATTAATAATTAATGAAATGAATAGTAATAAAAAATAATAGATAATTTTTACTGTTTTTGATTTGCAGCCCACTGACGGACGGGATATGGGAGAAATTTGGACAACAATCGTAAGAATCAAATCAACGTAAATGGGGGTGTGATACATTTCTTTTCTGCGAGAAAAATAAAGGTTTTGTCCGTCTGTCAGCCATTGCACAGCTTATTTATACACACAGGCAACTAGCAATTAAAACCATTTCGCTTTTCAATGTCTCAGTTACGTCTCAACATAGGAAGAACGTTCCATCAAAGGGATTCTCGGAATAACAAGCAGAACGCCAGCACCTGTCACTTGTGCGTCTCAATCCCAAAACGTGCCACAGTAAATCACTGTTTCTTCCTGTTGCTGTCGCGCTCCACAACGAGAAACCGGTCGTATAGATGCATATATTTCGCCTTTTTCTTTACTACTTCTGCATTGATCACATTCCAACTCTAATAATTACGTGTGGGAAAAACAGAACGTCTCCACTGTTTAATTATTTATTTATTAAGGTGTTAAGGTGGCTTAATTACAAGAAAAATCTTAGAAGAAAAAACAAGAACAACAGAATCCTCAGAAACAAGTAATAACTATTTGAAAGTATATAATTATTATTTTTTTTTCATTTATAAAAAATAAGGTTCTGTATTTTGCTACAAGTTAATTATTTAATTTGCTTAGGAATTGCCAAAAAAATTGTCTTTACGTTTTTTTTTTACTTTATTCCAATCCTAGAATTGTTGCTAAAAAAGTAATCTAATAAACAAATACCTTCCCAAAAATTTAAACATTGTTTCAAATTCACCACTTTTTTGAATGTTTGGGTCACAACGGCAAACAAAATATACGGAGGAATAAAGAATGCGCGCACACACACACATATAAACACACCTATAAAAAACAAAATTAAAGTATTAAAAATAAAAGTAAATGCATGCATTAATGACACTGCACACATCCACTATATATAAAAATATATAACCATAATAATGCACACTCACACTTCGCACAATGTACACTTCCAATAATGCACAATTCCACACATTTTCCCTTTTAAGGCAATGCGCACAACAATTTTTGTGGAAGCAAGAAAAAAAACCGATCGCATTTATCTCTACAACTTTTGCCAGTTATCTTATCCAAATGAGTAGAAGCGACAGGCTGACACTCAAAACAACGACAAAAAAGAAACCCACAATAAAGACGAGAAGTGAACGCATGATGTTTACCTCTCGTACGTCCTGTAGTGATGATACCTGCCGAGCGGCCGCTCTCTCTCTCCGCTGCGTGAGCCGCGTCTGGACCTCTTGTATCCCTCCGTTCTCTCCTCCCAACTGTAGTCCGTTATCCATCCGTCCGGAGACCGTGGCCGCTTCGATCGCCTCATCTGAGCAAAACACACGGATGAAATGCCGGTCATAAAAAACGTCCAACAGAGTCCAAGAACATTTTTTACACCCTTGATGGTTGTAAAACTCAAGCCAGTGGTAGTGATGCCAGCTCTCATTAAGTTACCATCTCCAGTCGTGTTGGCGGGCTTTCGCAGTTGTTTGCGCGTGTTAATGGTTGGCGGTAATAAATGTGTGTTAGGCGATGTAGACGTGTGTTTTTTGTAATTAAATGGCTCCAATTTGTTTTTTTGTTGCCACTAAATTAGGCTATGAACGATCACACACTCCTACACCTTGAACACCATGTCCAGAACAAATTTGCAGTATTTTACAAAACTTACAAATTAAAAAAATGTTGTCAGTCTGTAGAGCGATAATGATGTCTCAAACACCAGATCATGGGTTCGATTCCCAGGGAAAGCAGGAATTTGTTGAATGTAAAAAAATTGTAATGAAATGTAAGTTAGTTGGGATAAAAGCGTCTGCTAAATGACTTTAAAGTAAAGTAAGTAAAGATTTAAATGTACCGGTTGCTTGGCAACAAAGAGCTAGCACGTTAGCCGCCGCGATGCTAATGTAAACAAAGCAATGCAACGACTACGGGAAGTGACCAAACGATGTTTATAATAAACACTTATAATTATTATAATACAATACTTCAATTATACCAAAAATAGTCTTTGATCAACAAGTGTTCCCAAAACCTGGAGCGCTTAAAGGGTAGCTAACCGGTTAGTTAGCAAAGACTAACACAAAACCACCCTCCCGTCATTTGTAAATGTTCTCAACCACCACAAATACGGTTTTCGACTAATGTTTTACAAATGCATTTGCATGAATTAAGCCAAACGTGTTTATGTTTGGGTTTATATTGTATAAAATGCCTCACCTTCTACGTCTTAAAGTTGCACACAACCGTTTGCGAACTCCAAGCAAATGATTCTTACTTCCGCCTCGATTACTTTCATGACTCATTTCCGGTACGTAATCGTTAATTCTCTTTATTAGTGTTGCTTGTTACTACGCTGTATGTTATTATATTAATATGTATTCAATTGCGTAGTGTTGTTTTTTTTTTTTTTTACTTGTGATTGTAGTACGGTAATATTAGTAGTAATTAATAGCGTATTATACATGAACAAGTGTCTTAACCGAGAGCCTGCGGACCTCTAGTGGTACTTAGCAGTACTGCAGCTATTGAAGGAAGTAATGGCCTATTGTAATAAAAGTAAACCTGACAACTACTTTCAGAGTGAAAACTATTTTTTCCCTTTTGTTTTATATTTTAACTGCTTAATTAAGTACTTTACAAGTGTGTTACATTTTGTCTGTGTCTATTGCACTAAGCTGTTCTGTATATTGTAAGCGATTTGTTTATTTTATTTAATCTTTGGTTAGTGACTGTGCTGTTTTCGTGTTGGGATAGTTGTTACTGAAAAAAAAGACAAATATTATTATTATGATTATTATTAGATACGTCTGTCAAGTGGTAAAAGAGAAAGACTGACTGCATTTCAATTTGAGACAGTTTATTTGTAATGTCTCTGTGTTCATATCTTCCTGAAAACATATGTTAAGTTGCGATTACTGTATGTAAATTAATGTCAGAACCTCGAAATTAGGTCATATCACGACGTTCAGATCAGGCCGAAGACTGACCAGCGCAATATCAACCGAATCTGGACATCATTTCGCCATCCAAAATTTTGCATGTATGACTTTTTTTTTTAGATAAAATGTGAAAAACTGTGTCAATAGAGAGAACAAGTGTAAAACCTGTGTGACAATTTTCATTTTCTGAAGAGCTTTTGCTCAGCACAAAAAACTGCCCACCTTATTGACACGAGAGGAGCAGAAGCTCTTATGATAATTGAAACTCCCGAGATCCAACACCAAAGGTCCGGAAGAAATAAAAGCCTCGAATGTCTCCCAGAGACGCTTTAGAAAAGAGATAGAATAGAAAATATGTACCTTTATTAGTCCCACAGCAGGAAGATTTTGAATAACACACTTGCAAATAAATTTGGCAAGGTTGACTCAAAACTGGAGGTTTTATATAATATTTTTATAATATAGTTTAGTTATTCAAATAATTATATTTATATATAATATTCAAAAATATCAAAAATTAAACCATCTTTACTCTCTACTCCACTACATTTGTGATTGAGTAGCTGTAATCTTTACTCCACTACATTTGAATGGAAACTTACTGTACTTATTGTATGTTACTCGTTACATTGTGATGTTATTATTATTATTATAATAATTAACCCATCTGCATCTTTTTCTACCACGGTTAATTTCTTAAGCGGACGATGTGATATCGCCATCTGCAGGATACTGAAGGTACTAGATGCTATTTATCAGCTAAATTAGCATTTACACTTTTTGCACATTTGAGTTGGACTGAGACTGACTTTTTTTCTATTTTAATCTATTTAGTTCTGGTATTTCTGACGTTTATAATAAAACATGAGTTTCTTGTTTTTCACATTTCCTGGATTCTTTTTTTTTTTTGCCTAAATTCAGTGATTCAATATTTAAGTTCTTTTCAAACTGCACTCTTCACATAACATGTAAAAGGCCCTTTACTTTACTCAAGCAAATAAATAAACACACACACACACACACACACACACACACACATAAATATTCCCACATCAGAACAAGTCCGTCTCCCAGACATGATGTGTGAAGTCTGAAAAAAAAAAAAAAAGATCTCATTGCCAAATGAAGTGACCCTCGTTCATCAGGATCAATATATGCCTGAAACCCAGCCAGGTCTGGACTCATAAATCTAGCGGCGGAGAGGGAGAAAAAAAAGTGAGAAGGAGATGGAAGAGCGACCGAGACGGAGAGAGAGAGAGAGAGACAGCTTCCCTCCATCTAATGGAAGACGGTTCAAAAGTTGAACTTGCCCACCATCCGCTCCCGTCTTCTCAAGCCCTTTGAGTCATTGTGTGCGGGTGAGGGGTGACCACATCGATGGCCATTAAAGCAAACGCTGGGCCGTCTGAGCGGGGGATGCATTAGAGAAATTGGCGGCGTACACTGTACTGAAGTAATTACAGCGGCTGGAGAGATGCTGAAGCTGATGCTTTGCAGATACAGCCCGTGCCCCGCCCTCGTCTCCCCCAGCGAAGCTTCTGCCAGCGGCTGGGGCTTTATTGATGAGATGGATGAGGAGAGAGACAGATGGAGCTTCGTCCCAGGCCGTGGCAGAGCTGGGGAGCCCGCGCTCATGTGTGCCTCCAGCCTGCCCGGTGCCCACTGACCGGTGCATGATGACCAGCCTCGGCCGTGGCTTCTGAAGAGGGATCCACCTGCAGGATGGGACTCACCTGCTTCAAGTCTTGGAAGTACAGCAGCGCCGCGCAGAAAGGTGAGTGATGCGGGTCCAGGGTCTGGTGCGCACTTTAGATGGATGTGATCGTTTTTTTTTTTTTCCATTTAATTAATAGTTATAATTAATAAAAGTGCTAGAAATGAATTTGTGCAAGGCCAAAAATTCTTGAAATTACACAGTAAATACATACATTCATACAAGATCAATTATCTAGCTTAGAATATAAGAGGGAAGACTAATTCATCTGTGTTTCAAGAAAATAACTGTTGTTTGTCTTACCAAGTCACACTTTCTCACCCCATTGTCAGATAATTGTACTTGATTTCTTTTTTACTCGTTTTGTTTTTCTTTTTCTTATGTTTTCATGCACGTATTTTGCAGCGTAGATTGTTAGTTAAAGTCCGAAGCAAGATTTGACGGGTATGCATCAAGCTAATAAACATGAAGAGGATACACATAATAATATGCAGCAATAATAATAACAACAACAACAATAATAATGTAAATAATAAAAAAAGAAAAGAAAGAAAAATATATTTTTGAATAAAACACTAAATATTTTTCAAATATTTTTAAATTTTAACATAAAATCCTCAAAAAAAAAACATGAATAAAATCCCTTAGTTTATTGGTTTTTATATTTTATTCATTTATTAATTTATGAAGTTAATTTAAAAGTGAAGAGCTTGGCACTGATAATCCATTAATTGTTAAACAAATGTAGAACAATGAGCCATACATTAATAACCTTTTTAAACCATTTAATTATGTAATACTAAAATAACTCTAAAATAAGTTAATTACTTGAGATAAAACACTGTTTTTTTTCCAAATTAAAGTGCAACAGATTTTTACCAACAGAATTTCCAAGTACTAAAATTACATTGAATTTTCAAAAGCTCCAAACATTTCACTCACATGACAGAACAGAACTCGCAGTTCTATTTCTATAAAGCGGAAGTAAATATATTAACTTGTCATTTCTGTGTCATTCACCATGTGTCCTAATACTATCCTTACAACAACAGACCATAAATTTAAATGAAACGGCTCCAGACTTCCAGAAAGCTCTATCCATTTATTTAATGAAGAAGATGTCCAAATCAAATCCTTCACACCACACGTCTACAGCAAAGCCAACATTATCCTTCTTAATCTTCACTTGACATTTTACCGTCCTTGTGTTTCCGAAAGGATAACGATTCCCTGTCATTGAATGAAATTAAATGTTCCTGAAATAAACTAATGACATTGGAGTAAGTGGAGGGTTTCACTAGTGTAATTGTGAAGGGATGATAAGAGTTTCAGATGAAGTTAAAGAACAGTATAGTGGCTGATTCAGTAGATTATTTTGATCCACACGTTTTATTTTTTAATCTCATCGTTGCAAAAAGCCGAGCTTGGCACGGAACATCCATTTAGCTGGATTTTTACAGCTCCCGTCTTTACAGAAAGTGTCCTTTCCTAATGAATGACTGCGAGCCAGCAGTAAATGTGAGTGGAATCTGGAGCAAACATTAACCCAGCCGCGCTGTGATTCATTTACTGTCTTTGGGAAGAAATAGTTTTTAATTATATTATGAAAATCGATGCCCTTCTCTTCCTCGGCTGAACTCTGGCGGCGCTTAATGATAAGAAATGGTCGTCTGATTTATCTCGGGCTGTCTTCCAACCGCCTCACTGATGCACCTGAAGGACACAGTGGCCATACACAGAGGTCAAACACACACACACACACACACACTTCAAAACACTCGGCCTAGAATGGGAAGATTCCAGTCTGCACAACTACTGATTAAAAAAAAAAAAACGGAATAAGCTGATTATACAGCTTATTCTATAACTATAACTAGTTGACAAAACTCATCGGTTTTCAATGATGTTCTTCTTCACACTCGCACACATTTTCCTTGTAAAACTTGTAAAGCTCGGCTCATGAAGTTGCACTCCAACTGTAAAAATGTAAAATTGCCAAAAAAAAACGTGTCACATAATATTAATTATGATCTAATAATCATAAAATTATATGAATTATAAAAGTATATTCACATACAATTATATTCACATAAAATAACTATATTAATTATGTATATTCACATGAAATGAATAAGTCCACTCACGTAAAATTATATTCACATAAAATAGGTACGTATATTAATTATGTACACTATATTCACATAAAATAAAATGAATTACCGTATATTCACATAAAATAAAGACATTATGTATATTCACATGAAATAAAATTAATTATATTTACTTAAAATTAATTATGCTCCAATAATCTAAAATGTATGTTGTAAAATTTAATTTATCGTGACCAATGACAAATATACGTACATTCTCTTCTCTGGTTTTCGGATTTGGAAATAAGTTTGAAAAAAAAAAAAAATTAATGAACCGAATTGAATTTTTGGATCTTTTTTCTAGGAGGAAACAGGGATGTACTGGTCAGTCCCGGCTCATACTTCTTCCTGTCAAACAGCTGCGGTCAGGGAGAAGAGTGGCTGCAAAGCTTAAGTAAGGGCGTCTGGATACCTTTTACAGGTACACACACACACACACACACACACACACACACACACACACAGGCCTGCATCTCCGCCTAATCTAGTTTCTTCACTCTGGTCTCTGGAAACTCCAGGCCTGTGCGTCTCATTCCCATGATAAAATACATTCTTGATTGCTTGAAACAGCAGATTTAATCAGCGCGGCAGAAAGTTCTGGCAACCCAGACACAATGCGCACACATTCCAGTCATTTCCAAACCACGGGCCATGAATTACAAGCTCTAATGACTCGTCTCCTTCCAGACCACATTTTGTCTATTAAATCTCTCGGAAAAACACATGCCGCTAGAGAATATAAGCTAAAAGATTTGACTTTGTTTATTTTCTATTAACTCACAATGGAAAAAAACAGCTGGATGCCAGTCCCTCAGTGCTTTGTTCAGTTTTTTTTTTTGCCATTGGTGACCTTTCATAATATAGAGCCAAACTAGTCTGTGTATTTCACCGGCCAGTCGAAACGGGAGAAAATAATTGAAAAATCAATATTTGGCCACTCACCATCCAATGCTGATTTTATTAGTGAGACGTTCGCAGTTGCTTTAAACAACAAAGTTTGGGAACGTCTGGGTCAAGATTTGTCCCACTGCTTTTCAGGCAATGCTTTTAAGACTATGGTCGGTCATGAACGTGAACTATAAATTTGCTCGCGGAGAAAGTTTGTTCACAAATGTGCTCGTTTTCAATCCTTCTTTTCGCAAATTCTGAAAATTCACTGTTAGTGACAGTTCGCTAAAAGGGATTTGTCCTCCATTTATTGTAGCGAAGGATTATTTTCCCCTGCACAGCAAACCCAGCGTTTTGATTGTACTTGTTCCCAGCTTCTGTGTTCTTCGTTTTCTGACGCTTTAGGACTTCGTTTCGAGCCGTTAGCGCTGATTTACCAGATGCACCATCAATAATAATCTTTTTGCACAGTATTAAGCCTCTGTTATGTGTCGCCGTGTGAATGTTTCTTTGTTTCTGTTATTGAGCTGATAAAAACTAAAAGTAAATTAAAGTATTTCCATTTATTTGTGATTGCTTCTTACTTGAAATGTGGATATATAAGCGCTTATATTTACTTGCATATTGGAAATAGGCAATTATAAGCAAACCCCCCCCCCCCATTTTTGAGCCGTCAATATAAACATAAAAAACAAAACAAAAAACGGGTGCTTTTATTTGCGTAAATTATTCTAGGGAAAGGCAAGGGAAAGCAAGAAAGCATGAATTCTAAAATTGTAATGAAATGTAAGTTGCTTTGAATAAAAGCGTCTACTAAATGACTGTAAAGTTAAGTAACAGTAGCGCACACTCATAACCTTCCAAATAAACACGAGCCGGATGTGGCTGTGCATCACTGCTCTGTGTAGACGGTCATATAATCTATTATTATCTTGAATAAAAATTCTAGCTGAAGATTAACACTCTACATAACGTTAAAATAAATGTGCGGTTGTTGGATATGTTCCACGAGGCATTAACATTCTCAATGAATTCAGCACATCACCTTTCCGACATTACTTCCCACAGTTCTGTGGCTCCTAGAAGGCAGGAGATGCCCTGCCGGATAACACGCAGACACATTCACACGAGTCACTGTTAAAGGATCCAATTTAGACTGGGATCCTCGTCGGAGGCCAAGTTACCAGGCATGAATGTATAAAAAGGGTCCGAGGGGTGTGTTCACTTGGGTCCAATGGAAAATTGTTGGACAGAGGCCAGGAGGGACAAAAAGGATGAGAGAGAAGAAGCAGAAACCTAACGACTGGAAGTTCTAGGCTCATTTGTGTCCTTCATTAGATTCATAGTGAGCAGTCAGGAACAGTGAGAAACCGAGGTTTGATGAAAAAAAAGCGTTGATTTTATCAGGAATGAGTTGAGAATGCACTAAAATCCACAGGCTTTCAAAAACATTGAACTCTTAGGGAGGAAGATTCAATTTGACCAAAGCTCAAAAGGTGCCGACACGGGAAGTTTAAGACAATTAAGTCGAAAGACCAACAAAACCTCCTTCCGTGCCTAAACGCACTTGTCTCCGCTTATGTCATCGTAAACATCAGCATATGGTTGAGACGCCAATGCCAAGAGGTGATCTCATGGGGAACTACTTTATTCAGAAGGATCAGATGTCTCCTGAACCTAGTCTGAAGTCAGTGAATGAATCCCACAGAGTAGAAACCTACATCTAAAGGAAGTTGATCATCACCCAGTTCCTCCTACGGAAGAGTCTTGAAATTTCACATTTGAAAATCGAAGCAGCTGAGAAGGTCTTGAATTCCCAAGCCGGAGACGTGGTGGAAATATTTCGAGGTGGGGACTTGAACAAAGGCTTCTCTTTCTGAAGGAGGACCGTCACCTGATTTGGAATGCTGATCTATCTGACAAGCAGGCGTATCCGAGCAGGAGGGTCGGCGCAGAACATCAGCTCTGAAAACGCTCCTTGATGCACCAACGGAGGATTGAAAACCACCAAGAGATTGTGTGAAGGACGATTTGCCTAGACGGCCTGAAGACATCTATGTTTGGTGTGAGGCTTGGCTAGAAGTCCAGACGTGTATTTTCTAGAAGGATTAAATTACGTTAAATATACAGAGATGCTGGAAAACAAGCAGACCTTACAACGGAGTGGAAGCTATCTGTCTCAATCCGCCTACAGGAAGATTAAAAGAGTGCTGAGCTTCAAACGGCGTGAGTATTAAATAAGAAAGTGTGAGGTTCTGCTTACGCTTTGCTATCAGGGTATTTAAAAAAGAAAAGATGCTTTCATTCTGAGAATATCCAACTTCCTTATACTTTTCTGCTCTAGATCAAATACAGTCATTTATTGTCATTGCATCACATGGTTACAATGAAATTGGGAATACTACTCTGTTTGGTGCAACAAAGAAAAAGAAATAGGATCTCTATGTATATATCAGTAGTGTAAAGCACTAAAGCAGTAAATTTTTACTTTACTCAAGCGTTTTTTGACTACTTTGTACTTGAGTATCAAAATAATAATCAACTTTTCCTCTCTTCTTGACTACACGTGTGATTGAGTATCTTTAGTCTTTACTCTAGATTTGAACGCACACTTATAGTTACATACTTGTTACAATCTGATTGTGCGCGACAAGTCGGCTTCTTTTTCTTCCGCCAAGTAAAATACTTGTTTTTTTTTTTTTATTGAGCATTTTACAACTTTTGCTCAAGTCTTCTTGGAATTGGAGATGGAAAAAAAGGAGTTTGGGTAGCACTTTATAACAACTACACCTTAATTATTATTCACTAAGCATGAATGAGAACTTTATTCACAATTAACAAAGTATGAATCAGAACCAATACTTAGTAACACGTTTGTTAATGATGACCATCTAATGAACAAGCTCATGACCAAGCTCCTTAGTCATTGTTAAAGAATACGTAACAACACATGAAGATAAGATTACCTCATCACCGTAATTCATCAGAATCAGAATCAACTTTATTGGCCAAGTTGCAAGTGACAACAAGGAATTGAGTTTGGTCTGACTCCGCCTTTTCCCCTTCTGTTTTGCAGATATTACCAGAAATATATAAATAAAAGAAAAAAAGATAAACAATGACATGAAATGTATGAAACATAAATAATGGTATTGCACATTCAGCAGTTATTGATATATATTGAATTAATTCTTATTATTTATGAAGAGTTCAGAAGCTTGTTAATACGTAGTTCTAAAGTTCTCACTTCTAAAGTGAAAGCTATTCATGATTTATTCAGTATTAATTAACGTTGAAAAAAAAAACAATAAAGGGTCTCATGTCCTGTTGAGTTGTGGAAACCTAATTTAAGTCAAAGATCATAACCAGTGCACCGAGAAACAGAACAGAATTGATTTATGAAGACTTTTACACTTTACACGGAATTGTCCTTGTGGTTTGTGTGGAAGGTGTGTTCGGGCAAAGGTTGGAGGAGACCGTCCTGTATGAGAGAAGGTATGGAGAACATCTGGCTCCTCTAGTGGTGGAACAGTGTGTTGACTTCATCCGCGAGCGTGGGTTGACAGAAGTGGGACTCTTCAGGCAGCCCGGCCAGGCCACACTAGTGAAGGAACTTCAGCAAGCCTTTGATGCTGGAGAGAAACCATCTTTCGACAGGTAAACCTTCGCTGAGCTCATTTGATGGAGGGAGAGTCATTTGTAAAGGTAATTGTAACTTGTAGTTGTTCTTCCAGCAGCACAGATGTCCACACAGTGGCGTCTCTACTGAAGTTATACCTCAGGGAGCTTCCCGAACCTCTGGTGCCATTTTCTCGATATGAAGAGTTCCTCGCATGTGGCAAAAAAATCCCCTCGAACAGAGAAAAGGTAGAACCACCTTTGAAATATCATCCAAAAGCAGATGCATTTCATTTTAACGTGGTGCTTGACCTTAGGGCTTGCAAGACTTGAGAAGACTTCTTCACGAGCTTCCAGTAGCAAACTTCAACCTGCTGAAATACATCTGCCAGTAAGACTGGACTTTACAGAACGATGTTGTAAAAGTGTTTCGTTCCAAGACGCAAATTAACAAAAATTGCATCTATTTTTCTATTTCTTTTATAAACAATTTTAACTTGCAAAAATTATTTACAATAATGTCATTCTCTGCAAACCAGTTGAACAACTGCTAATTATCAAGTTTAAAGTGTATGAAAAATGTAAAGTCAATTTACAAGAAACATTCTTTTACATCAGACACAATTGTGAAATTTTGCTGTTGGATTTTTCACAATTGTGTCTGACATAAAAGAATCTTTCTTGTAAATGAAACACCTAGACACTATGAACATGTTTGAGTCAATTGTATGAATAATTATTAAAATACCGGTGTCCACATGGGCCAATCGCACTGAATTTGTGTAAGACATATAATTTGACAATCCAAACTTCATTTTAAGTTCAAGGTTCACAGTTACTTCCACTAACCAACCTCCGACAGGGTCGACATATTTACTTGCACCGGCTTGAATAATCACTCGTAGATTTTATATCGTGATTCAGAACTTATTGCACGAGCTACAAAACAATTAACCCGCACTAAATTTTAAAAATACTGCAGAAATACTAGACATATTGGAAAAAAACACTATAGAAATATTAGAATGTCAACATTTGATGACAATTTCCTATATTTTTGACTTGCGATGACGTGACTAATTTGGCAGGACTGCTAAAAGTTTTCATTAATTCTGAAATTGTTTCCTTAATGTGGCAACCCTCATATTTTTGCACATTTTATTGCCTTTGCACTAGATTTCTGAACGATGTTCAGTCCTACTCGGACACCAACAAAATGACCATCCAAAATTTGGCAACCGTCTTTGGTCCAAACATCCTCCGTCCGAAAGCCGAAGACCCGGAAAGTATCATCGGAGGTGAGCGTGGTAACACACCCATTATTGAGGCTTTCAGACGTGACCGTGTGACTGCATCCCAAACTAGGAACAGCAGTTGTTCAGCATCTGATGTCCGAGCTGATCCGGGAGCACACTCTGCTCTTCTCCAGAGAGGACTGCAACCCTCCAGAAACGACACTACCAGCCGTCCATCCAAAGCAGAGACAGAGCAACCTGGTGGAATGGGTGCAAGCAGAACCATCCCGCCTGAGAGAGCCTCTGTTGAGGAAAGACGGTGCCACCACTCCAGACCAGACCGCCACATGTTCACGGAAGCTCCCACTGCCACTAGCTTCAGATAAAGGAGAGTCTTCTCAAAGCCACTGTGAGAAAACCATCGTTCATCATTCATCACAGGCCAAGCAACAACTTGGACTTGCATCTTCGTCAAGAAGGAACAACCAAAGGGAGGATTGCCCAGCACAAAAGCCTCCGAATGCAAGATACGCATCTACACCCTCTTCTTCACCACATCTATGCTCTTCGTCTACCCACGAAGCTGGAGGAAAAAGTTCCTTGCAGTCAAGTAGCTGGCCTAATATGGAAGACCCAAACTGGGCGTCAGAAAGAGGCCTTGGGCAAAACGTCGGAAGCCCTCAAGACAGCACGTTGTCCGTTTACGACAACATGAGTGCGGAGGACAAAGCAGGACAATGCGTAGAACACCAAGAAGGAAAGGGTGGAGCGAGTATGGCCGACAGCAGCAGCTCCTGGTCCTCCTGTGAGATCGTCCCTATGGATGGGGATAGTGGGAACAGTGGGGCAGCAAGTCCTTGCCATGACTCTCCAGGATACTTCCCGGCTTTCAGAATGTACCGTGGTGAGGAAGACCCACGCTGCAACTCACCGGCCTCCTCCTCAGCGCCCACTGATGCTCCTCTGAGCACCGGCAGTAGTGAAGTCTTCCTGCCCAACGCTACTCAAGAGCCATTGGGGATTCCAGCGTCCCATGCCATGCAGTGCCTTGTCGCAGGCCTTCGGCAACAGATGATGAAGCAGAAGGCCGAGTACGAGGCAAAAATCAACAGGTAAGACGAGGAGGGTGAACTTCCTCACAGTTTGTGCCCAAGGAATCAAGAAGTTTGAACGGCGCGGTACATTCAGTGTTTTTCGTTTCCAGGCTGGAGCAGACGAACAAGGATCTTCTGGGGGAGGTGGCAGGACTGCACTCCACCCTGGAGCAGCAGAGGCGATGGGTAAGCGTGGCGGAGATCAAGATGAGGAACATAGAGCGAGCCCGACTGGACGCTGACCGACGGAACGCCACTTTGCAGCAAGAGATGGAGCAGTTCTTTCAAACGTTTGGTGAGATCAACGCAGAATCCAGGAAAATCAGTCGCACTGTTCAGAGCGTTTGAGTACTTCAGTCCAGGAAAAGACCCTTCCTGACAAATAAAAGGGGGAATCCCACCTGTTTGGAGGTGTAGTTCTGCCGCTTGAGAGACTACGAGCAAGCATGTTCCAAACCAAATTGCCATGATTGATTAAAGAAAGCGAAAAGACCCATTATTGGGATAACAAGTCAAGCATGGATCCCATTTGAAGGAAATTAAAGCTTTGTAAGAAGTTTCATTTGCTGGGTGGCCGCTGTACATTTCACATTATTTAAACCCGCGAATCTGTTCGACTGTCCGCTAAACTGAATGTATTTGTACCAATTTCAATAAAACAGAAAAGTCTTTCACTTCGGGAGTTTATTTGTTTCACTTCGGGAGTGCTTTCCTTATTAAAATGTTATATTTTTTCCTGACAATTACATTTCCATCAACGCTTTTGCACGTACTGTACAGAATGTGATAGATATCTCCCATCATCCCTGCGAGGAAACCGATACCAAACCAAGATAACGCACTTGTTATTGTACTCCTCTGCATTTATCGGAATCGAGCAAGACCAATGAGAGCGGATTTTGTTATACGTTTTTTAATAGTGTGAAGCCATTGGACGTAAATTCAAATTTACAATGCATTTGTTCGTCAGCATGGTCCTTCTTCCATCTCTAATGACAGATTGTCAGTGACAAAAGCCAAGCAGTTGTTCATTCTCTTACTCAAACACACACACACACACACACACACACACACACACACATTCTCAACCCAAGGGAAACGCTCTTCTAAAATAAGAGACAGCTAGCCCTTGAGGAAGTGAGCCCACTTTGTTGTTTCGAGAGACTAAATGCCGAGCCGATCTATTACGAGCATTGTGCGTAGGGCAACGCTAACGTGCACGAAGATTCCTAAACGACGCACTAAAGCTCTAATTCAGACGTGTGAACAGCAGTGAAGCACCTAGATCTACCAAACAGTTTCCCACAATGCTTTGAGACCTACCATATTGTTCGGATTACAAATTGCACTTAAAACCATACGAAATATGTAAATCTTACATACCAAATATGTAAAAATTGCCATATAATCCAGGAAGAGTAAAACAAAAAAAAAAAAACTAAAATTTGGAAATAAATTGATTTTTTATGGACTTATTTTATACCTTCTTATAGCCCGTGAAATACTGTAAACACAGATTTAACATCTTTAGAGACTGGTCTAATTTTTTTTTCAGATCAAGCTATTACAAAACTTTTATCTTAACTAGTCCCCCCCCCCTTTAATTTTATCTTAAAATCTTATCTAGTAATTCTGGTCAATTTTAGTGCATCTGAGTGTATTATACATCATACTGGACTCCAGCTTGGTTCACTGGAAATCCATGTTTGCTCTGGTCTGGATCCGTTAAATACAGAATACAGTAATGGGAGCCGACACTGGACCAGAGAGGGTGGTCTTATAGGTGGTCCGGTTTGCTTAAGGTGTGGATAATAATCGATCATGTTGCGAAACAACGTCCATAGTTGGAGTTGCCTTTGTTTTTGCATTAATTATAAATATATTTTTAAATGTACATCTCTTTAAAGGTGTTGTTGAGGCCCTGACCAAAAGATGGATCAAACAAATACGATTAAATCTAATTTACTTGTCTTTGTTTTTTTTTTTTTTTCCATTAATTGTTATATGACTCTTATTATTTTTTTAGTTATTAAATTTCCAAGTAGCTACACATGAGCTAAATATTCCAAGGGCAGAGCTGGCCGACCTTAAACATCTTCCGCTTTATGAACATTATTATCAAATGTGATTGTTTAATTGTTTTCCAGCTCTGTAATAATTCCAAATGAAAAAAAAAAAAAATCCATCGGTCATTTCGTTTTTTAGAGGAATCGAAATGGTTAAAAACAGAACCAAAGAAAAAAATCCAAATCTATTTGGTCCGGAGAAAATTCAATTGAATATTCCATCAAAAAATAAACCACCAAAAAATTTATTATAATGTCATATTCTTGTTGCTGTCAAAATATTGTCCGCTCAGCACACACACACACACACACACACACACACAAGACATCAAGAAAGTGCTTCAACTCTGACAAACACAGCACCGAATATGTCAATATCCACAGAAAAAACCCAATGCTGAAATGACGACCGCTCTCCATCACTGACGCCACTGTTTAGTCTCCACAGTTCTGATGCAAACAACAACCGTAATCAAAACATAATCAATAAAATCCAACGTAAAAAAAAACAAAAAACAATAGATCTGCTTCGAACATTAGTAGAACATTCTATGGGCTTTCAAGTTTGAGGAGATGAAAAGGCAATGGTTCGCATTAGCTCACACACTCATTAGCGACAGAATATATTCACTCTTAGACTTCGGTTTCCTTTAAAATCCCTTTTGTTCTTTAAATATGCTTTTCCAAGTTCATAAACTTCTAAAAATACGCGACATTTACAGGAAATCCCGATACTTTTGTATATATTAACTGTTTTCAGTGGTCCGTTGTCTTCCGTGTCCCATCTCATCTATTTTGCAGCCTGGGAAGTTTGTTAGTAATTAGTTGCGGAGAAGCATTAGAGCAAAAGGATTGAGACATGTGAAATGGACATGAGTTATTGTGCTATTAGTAGTAGAATGGCAATATTACTAGCACTAAATGCTGTATATAATGAGATGCTTGTCCGCTACATTCCGAAAAATGATTTTCTATACATTTAAATCAATAACTTAATCCCCAAATGTACGAGTTTGTGTTGTGCCACACACTCAAAAGTACCTTCATGCGTCGGGCGATTTACAGGCATAAAGGAAGTAGCTAAACTAAACCATAGCAACGGTTTAATGGGGTGGATATTATTTTTTTTTTCCGGGGGTCCACATTGTGTAAAAAAAAGAAATAAATTGTGAAACAAACTAAAATACTGAACTTAATCCGGCAGAATTCTCACTGTCCACTTCAATTCAAAACCACGTTTAAGTGCAAACATAAAGTCAGTTTTAAAAATGTTTACCATTTTTGTTAAAAAATATTTTTACATTCCAAACCACCTTCACACAGGATGGCTAAGGTCAACTAAAGAGCCGCGTGTGGCCCCCGGGCCGTAGGTTGCCCACCCCTGGTCTAATGTGGCAAATATGAGACTTATTTCACAACAGATGCATAGCTAGAAAATACTCGAAATGGTCACCGTGAATTTCAAACGCTAGCAAATGAACAGTGACAGTCCTGACAGCACGGATCTGCCGATGCATAATGTTAATTTACAAAGTGCTAGAAAATCTTCCTTTTCTCCGTCTAGAGCAACAGAGAGAAGAAAAACGATTCAAGAAACACTGGCTTCTTGGGAAATAAAAACATGAGTGAAGGACTAAAAGTGTAAACGTGAAGCCGTGTGATAATGCACCCATGGTTTTGATGAGGATGAGGAAGGTCACTCCTCCAGTGAGCCCGTGAGCGTGTCGATGTAGGAGCTGTCGGTGTCGGAGGCCAGCGTCTGCTCCGTGGACATGGACGAGATGTCGTTGATGGAGGAAGACTGGGACGCCGTGGCACTGCTGTTCACCGTGCCGTCTGCAGCAAGAAAACCAGTGTGAACACATGTTTTGTGTTCTAATCTAGCGGTCCACCTTAAATGTAACCACCAGGTGGCGCCACCTTAATTTTCATTGGCCAATTGAGTGTGAGTTAAGTGATTTCAGGTGGTAAATTTTGCAACTGAACCGCAGATAAACCTTCTAAAAAGAGGTTGCAAAGGAATTAAAAACAATTGTAGTTATAGTTATTGCATTAACATTTATAGACTTCTTTTACATTTATTAAATGAAAACAATGAGAGAGAGTCAAACTACAGAGGAGAGTCAGACAATAGAGAAGTGAGGGTGTGACAGAAATAGGAAGAGATACATATAAAAATCTCAATGGCCAAGAAGAGAAAAGAGGAAAAGAGGAGAGTGAAAATAGTTTTTCATCCAGAATGGACAGATTGTTTTCAATTCATACAGTATTATATAGTCTCATACTGTGAGACTAAACCAGTGTGTCTGATATATTAAATAAAGGTTAACTTTATTTAGGTTAACTTAAATAAAGAATATTTTATAGAACATTTTAATACTCGCTTATTTTTAAAAGTAGCACTGCTTTTGTCATAAGTTGGTTAACATTGTAAATTTATGCTTCCTTCAACGTTACACAATAATAATAAATGTCAGGAACACCACATTGTACTGAATTAACTTGATGTGACAGCCCAGTATTGATTATAAGCAGGCTAACGAAGAAAAAATATTAAATATTGTATATTAAAAAAATATAATTATATATATAAATAAATATATAAAATATATATTGTAAAATAAAAAATAAAACATGTATAAAAACTCAACTTGAGATATTGAAACATGCAAATATTATTGCTGACTCACCTAGACACTCTTCTTTCAGCACTCCATTCTTATTCCTTTCTTCCCAATCCATTACTTCTTTATAAATCAGCTCTGAAGGGAGGAAAAGAAAAGTGTTGGTCTGTTATTCAAGCTTAACAATGCAAAAGTCAAAGGAATGTGGGGAAAAATACTGGCTGAGATTCATCTTCAAACATGTGATAAGATTTAAAAAAAATCTTAATCTTAAGATTATGATTATTCATCCATCCACTTTCTAAAGTGCTTTAGACAAGACTTATGATACACTGTTATCTACACAACACACTTAATTACCTAAAAACGTTTTAAAAGTGACAGTGACAGTTTTAAAAGTTTATAAGTGACAGCCTTATAAACTATAAAGAGTGTTTTACACGTGAAAAAAGAAGAAAAAAAAATTCAGTACACCTGGTCCTTAATTAGATGCATTTTTACAGAAGTTAAGTCTGGAGACAATGTTGCTATTGTCACCAATTCTGATAAAAATTGTACAACTACCCAATGAAATGTAATAAACGAAATGGGTGTGTAACTGAACTTGGAAAAAAAAAAGGTAAATGAATAAAAGCATAATAAAGTGCAGATTATCACAGAATTAAGTTCAAAATCTATCATCCGTAGATTAATTATCTTCCTAATTTTTACGAGAATTGTAATCTTTTTTTCATTATTATTATTATTATTATTATTGTTATTATTATTATAAATCACTGTTTTTTGCTTTTTATAACTTTAAAAGAGAAAAAGCAACAGATGACATGCGACTTTCCATCGAGACTCATAAAAGCAAAACTCTTATTTTCAGATGTATTCATCCAAGTCCGGAAAGGTGAAGATGTGAAGAAAAGAGAAAATTGGAAGGAGACAAAGAAGAAAATTCGTGAAGAAAAGAGGAGTATTTTGCGAAGGAAGCTTGTGTCCTTGTACCTTTCCACTGGTCGATACTGTGCTCCCGCTCTTCCAGTTGCTTGTCTGAGATCAGCGGAGGAGGCTGAGACACATCAAAGAGACATTACAAATCACAGCGGACGGAACCTCATCGGCGTCATAAAAACGCTCCCAATAAAAGTGCTTCAAACAGACAAAGTGACACGGAGAAGACGGGACGCACTGACCGCATCGGCCTCGGCTGGGTCGTACCAAACGTGGATGTACGGATGATTAAGGGCTTCTTGCACGGAGATTCTGCGTTCAGGGTCGATTACCAGCATCTTGGTGAGAAGATCTCGCGCCTGACCAGCTTCATGTACAACACAGCAGAGCAAATGGTCCTTTAATAAAGTCGTATTGAAAAAAAAAGCCACAAAAAAGTCGTACTTTTGATCTTGTCATGCTCCGTCTCCGATGGAAAAGCCCAGTCCGGAAAAAGCTCATCAAAACTGACTCCGGGAAACTGGGGTTTGTTCATCACGTAGTTTCTGACGGTGTCCATCAAGCGATTCATGAACTCCAGAGAAGGTGTTCCGACTATCTCGATCACCTTATTCCACTGGTCTATATCTGTATTGGTCATGGTTAAGGTAAGATTCATAAACATCAGAGCCAGACACAGAAATACAAGCGTATTTGCATTTTCCAGTGCAAACAATACAAGAGTGGCCTCTACAGGTGAATTCAGAAACTGCAGTTGGTGACTAGCAGAATGTTCCATGGAATCGCCAAGAGAAAAATCTACGTAAATTTCTAAGAAACGAACGAATGCTTCACATTTACAGTTGGTTATTTATTTTCCTTTTGCAATCTTCACGTTATTGTTTGAAACTGTTTTTCTGCTTCAGATTTTTAGTTTGTTTGTGCTTCTGGCACTAGCTTCACTGGGGGTGGCCTTTACTCTGATTGGCTGATGATAACGTGAGAAAAAAAGTTTCAAATGAAAATGAAAAAACTGCAAGCGAAAAGAAAAATGTGAAAATGTACTTGATGATGATTTTGACACTAATCTGACTCCTTAATGTTCCAGCATCATCCAGAAGTCCCAGTGATTTTGGAATTCCATTGTGATATTCTCAGATGGGGTGGAATTGATTTATTCTAAAACACAATAATACCAACGTCACAAAGTTAATACCAAATCTAAACACCAATAATCTGACCAAAATATTTAGGCCTAACAAATGATTAAAAAAATATGACAAACATTGTCAGAAACTGTGGGTAACTTTCTTAGATTTCAGGAATAAACTCCAGGACCATAATCCATAAAAAAAAAAATTCTACATTTCTACAAATTCTACACTAAAAATAAAATAAAAAATTCTAAATTTGGAAACTTTAGCAAAAATGGAAAAAAAAAAAAACACTAAAAAGTCAGTATGAAAAAATAACAGTTTCCCTAGAAGCCTATTGAAAAGCCTTTTTTCTGCCAATTGTAAAGGCAGCAAAAAGGATACGATCGGTTCCTTGGAATATCACACTTCCTTTGACCATCTCGCCCATGATGCAGCCCACCGACCAGATATCCACTGCGTAAAACACACACACACACACACATTAATAACACAACTGTGACGTTTAAGTATCTCTAGTTTTGCATTAAAACATTACCGTTCTCCTTGTATTTCATGCCCAGGATGACTTCTGGTGCCCGGTAGTATCTGGTCACTACGTAGGGCGTCATCATGAAATTAGTGCAGGCGGTTCTGGCCAGACCGAAGTCCAAGATCTTTAAAGTGCAGTCCGACTTCACCACTATATTACTGGGCTTGAGATCCTGAGCGCAGTCATCACACACCACTTGTGACGTCAAACCATGTTTTCTTATGGTTGTTTTATGTTTTTTTTTTGTTTGTTTTTATGGTTGTATTTTTTTTTTTTAAATACACTCACCCTGTGTATGATGCCCGCTGAGTGAAGATGCCTGATGCCACACAGGATCTGGTAGAGCAGGTAGGACATCCTCTCATGGTCCAGGTCCATGTGGATCACCTGACACAGGCTCGCATCCATCAGCTCCATCACCAGGTACCTGAACAGTGTAGAAGACTCTTTTAACACTTGGTTTCAGAATCTACCTGAAGACAATAAAAGCTTTTGATCCAAATCCAGACTAGAGTTTTAGAATTCATAAAGCACAATGCATTGTCATGCATATATTAATTGAATATTTTGTAACTCTTACTTAAAAGCACATTTTCTTTGTACTTCTTTTTTATGATTTATTGCATGCTTTTTTTGAAGGATGTTCATAATTCTAACTGTATTTTTGACAAGAGGACAGGATATTTTAATTTAAGGTTCAAGCTTGTTTATTCCAGAATAATATTCCTGTCGGTTTTCATGAATATTTCTGGAAAAAAAATAAAATAAGAAAAAGTTAAAACCTTGTGTGTGAACTGAATACGAACCTAAAATGCCAAACAGAACAGCGTATTGAAAGTCAAAGCTTTTATTTGCATTTGTACAAGTTTCCTTGTACAATAAATTTCGTGAATTGCTTTCCGCAATGAATGCCATAAAAACACAGAATATACAGTAAATACACTTTGGCTATGGACAGTATGGAGTATTGATGTGTAACTGGGACAATAACAAAGATTGACCGAGACTGTACTTACAAATCCTGGAACTCCTCCAGTGATTTCTGTGGTGTGAAGACGTTGAGCAAATGAATGATCTGAATGGGGGAAAAAAAATCAAAGACAAGTTTGTCATGATCATCCTCAAGGATATTTTGGGCAAATATGATAAATTCATACATTTACTACTTGACATTAAAAAGTGACAAGAAATCGGAAGGTAATAGGAAGAAAATGTGGTCAGATGCCACAAATCTGTGTGTAACTAGTTTAAAATTATTAGATTAGAATGAACTTTATTGTTAAGTTGTGCTTTGTACTAAAGTGTCGCTGTATGTTTAGTCGACTGTCAATATTAGATTAGGTAGTCAATATTAAACAAATGAACTAAATGAAAATGATCGAAAAGCACAAATGATTCAAAATGATTCGTTCGCTTTATTGTTCAAGAGTTTGAAGTTATTTTCGATTTGCGTCAAAATATTGTCTATTTTTTTTTTTAACTGTATTTCCAAACGTATTAGGGCATTTTATGACATGTTAATTGCATCCGATTCATGATATTTTAGTTTTACAAAAACTGCTGTTGGCACAAATAAAAAAAAGTTGGCACTTTGTTTTTAAATTGCATTTTTAAAGCCTTGAAAACACAATGAAAAATTCAAGCATTTTCAAGCACCCAGTGACGTGTGTAAAAGCCGTGGTGAAATCCGTCATGTACGTACGTTCTTGTGATTGACACACTTGAGCAGAACTAGTTCTCTGTAGGCCCGTTTGGCATGGGTCTGGTTCTGGAAAGGCCGACTCAGTTTCTTCACAGCCACTGGGATGCCAAGCACCGAGTCCAGAGCCGAGCTAAACGGAGTGGAAGAGCAGCAACACAGTCATAATCACATTATAACAGCCATTATGTTTTCATTAGTGATGCTCATGATCAATGAATCGCCTGCGTGTTTACGCATGAATGAAGTTCTTTTTGCAGCCTGTGTGGACGCTTTCAACATTCTGACATCCGTCCGTTTTCCATTTCTAGGTCAGGTGGAGCTGGAGCCAATCACAGCAACTCTGGGCCTGAACCAATCACGAACCAGCACACACACACAACCACACACATCTACGAACAATTTTTCCCAACTCCAACTCTCCTGAACATTTGTTTTTGGACTTTGTGAGGAAACTGGTGACCCGGAAGAAAGCCACGCAAGCAGAGACACTCACCAGACGATACCCTGGGCTCCGGATCCGATGGCGCGGAGCTGCTGGTACCTCCTGAGAACGGTGAAGGTGGAGTCACCCACCTGCACGCTGTAGAACTGCTCCGGCCCCTCTGACATGGCTCCGCCCCCGAGAGCCTGCTGGCGAATCAAACCTGGACGGAAAAAAAACAAACAAAAAAAAGCAACTGATGATAAGAGATGACTGCAGGATGAGCTCACACTCCTCCGCGCGTGCGTGTGTGTGTGTGTGCGGGGCGCTGACTCATCCAACCACATCAGACCTAATGAACACAATCAAGCCAGGCACAAGAACCTTCTAGAAAGCCATTACAGAACACATCATGTATGTTCTAAATTTGTCATAAACATACATTTTAAAAAGCTCTGTTGTTATTACAGTTCCTACAGGATTTCACATTTTGTTCTGTTTTTGATTTTTTTTTTTTATTTGTTGTAATTTTTTGTTGCGAGAAAAAAAAAAAGACTTCCAGAAATACGTGGCAGTTTTGCTATTTTATTACCTTTTGTAACCATATGTTACACGATAAATTCAAGTACCATATGCAAACTCCACTTTTGAATTGTAAATGTTTTTTAAAAGATGTTAATTTGCAAAAAAGATTGCGGTGCATTGCTGTAAGCGCAACATTTAATAAAATGTTATAATAATAATTATATATGTGATAATATTGCAGGGTTGACAAAAACGAGATTGCTAATTGATGTGAATTGCGAAAACTGGCAGGACGGTTAAAAATCAGAATTGTGAAATAGTACTTAAAAATAGTCAAAGTCAACTTTAAAGCGACTTTATATTGTTTTTACCGAGGAGTCTGTGTAAACGCTCTCTGGGGATTCTTTATTCCACGGACCCTCTCATTCAGGAGTGTTGCTTTGTGTAAAACAAGAAAACTCTTTTGCTTCCATTACGAAACATTCCGCAGGCGAAGAAACTTGCCTCATCAGCAAACAAGCCATGAAGTGCCCGAAGAAAAAGGCCGATTTGCATCCACAGACAAAAGATGCAGCTGATACCCCCAAGAGAAAGACCCCTGAAAGCCCTTTAATCCAATTTCACCAGGCCTCACATCATCTGTTTAAAGCACCCACGATAATCCAATATTACAACCGAGTCTTCCTGAAGCATTACAGAGGGATATCGTCGTCAATAAAATATGCTTTTGAAAAATACATTTCCTATTTCATGATCACCACAAATACTCAAAAAGTCACTTGGATGAGCAGCTTGTAATGCATTAGTAGTCAATACCCAAAATATGGATGCACTTTAAAACAATTATTGATCTCAAGAGAAAAAAACACCGTTAAATCCAGTGTAAATGTTCAAAGACGTCACACAGAACATCAGTGCTCGGTCTAAAGTTCATAACAAAGGAAAAGAATCTGACACTATGACGAACCAAAACTGAAGTGGTGACAACAAAAACATCATTTCTATGTATTAATTATGGGTGCGCGGTTCGAGAGAAAATTCATATCACGGTATGCATTATATCATTAGTAGTTAAATCAAAAGTATTATATAACGATATTGGGAGAATACCTTTTTACATATTTTATACATTACTTGTACACAAATTTTGTATTCTAACTTCATTTAAAGTAGGAAATTAGACGCAGGAGGTAACTTGTAAAAGCATCTGCCATTTTTAAAACAGTATATCTTTTAAAAGAAAGAGAGAGAGAGAGAAAGCAACATTGTTTCATCATGAAGAGTTGTAACGAAACTATTGTGTTATACTGTGTTAAAGTGTTTAAATACACGTATTAAATGTAATTCATGAATGTGTGACGGTATCCACGATATTGCAAAATCAATATTGTGGCACAACTCAATACCGGTTTTCACGTTAATACCAGTTTACAGAGTGTTAAAAAAAATAAAAGTGGGCAATACAAAATAATGTAATTTATATATATAACAGAATTGTTGGTACCCCTACATTTTTTCCAAAAATCCAAGTATTTTTCACAGCAAAGTATTGCATTAACACATCTTTTGCTACGTATATACATGTTTATTCCCTTTGTGTGTATTAGAACATAAAAAAGGAGGGTAAAAAAGCTAATTTGAGATCATTTCACCCAAAACGGCAAAAATAGCCTGAACAAAATTGTTGGCACTCTTTAAAAATAATGCATAAAATTAATTGTTTCAAGCATCTTATGCTCTTTTAAACTCCCCTAGGGCAAGTAACAGGTCTGGGCAATACAATTGAAAATACAATAAAAAATAAAGAATAGGAATACAATCAAATTTCTATTAACATAAACATGGGTTAATGCAATCCTTTTCTGTGAAAAATACTTGAATTTTTTGGAAACATTTTAATGTTTTTTAACATTTTAAACATTTTATATATATCATTTTATATACATATTATTATTTTTTTTTTAATTGGGTTAGAATCCACCCACAGCGTTTCTAGTCAGAATGATGCACTTGGCCTTCAACACGGTGTTCTGATGCTGCATGATGATACAAGAGCTCGAGCAGAAGGTTTGGCTAGAGCACTTTCATCTCTCTCTCACACACACACACACACACACACACAGAAATTGGTACATGAGTCAGCTTGCGCTCGGCCTGAATTACAAGTCATGCTGCGCTAAATCACAGTCAAAACGACCTGGCCTGTTTTAACACACTGAGTTGTATCTCCGGACTAGTTTCACGGTCACGCTCATGAAGACTGTTCTTTTTCTTTTTATTCATTAATACTATATTGTTTCACCGCTACATGCTTACGTATATTTGCAAATGCAATCCACATTGAATGTTACACAGGTAAGATTAGTAGGTAAGATTAGGTATGGGTTAGTATTCTATTAGTACAAAGTTTGTTGTACATAGAAATGTGTTTGTTATAGTATTAATTATTTCTTTGCTTCTTTATTTGTTATGATCAATTACGATGACGCAATTAAACATTTTCCATTCACGTTAGACTCTAAAGTGAAAAAGCTTGTTACAGGTTCGACAGTAATTCATAAAATATTTCCACGCTTTTATTGAATTGTGTAAACATTCCCTTGATCAAACTCCAGGTGAACAGAAGCAATTTATTAGAATCACCAGCCAAAGCCACTGATTTGTTGTATTTGGTTATAATTGCAATTGACTGTAACTGTAATCAGATTACAAGTAATTATTTACGACATACAGTAAGAAGTCAACAAGAAATATTGTAATTACACAAATTTCACATTTTGCTGCTACAAGGCATCAATATTACAACTAAATGTAGGTAATCAGATTACTATAAATCACATTTTTGAATGTGAAGATGTTGCGTTAAAACTATTGAGCAATGATGAACCTATAGGACAATACACATTTGCACAATTCTAATAACTCACGTTTCACAAAGTTGTTTCAAACCGTTAGCTATTTTCGTACAGAAGTGGACGAGTGGAGATAAATGAGGTAAACGCATGACTTTCCATCATGTACGGCCAACATCTCCCACAATGCATCACGGCACCGGTCACTTCAAACACGAATGCCTCCTTTAAAACAATTTAACAATCTCTAATGTAAATACGCACCACGTTTACACCGTAATGCAGTTTAAACCGGTTAAAATCACGCGGAGTCGCTGTCAGGTAGTAGCACGCGCCACAAGCCAGTACGAAAACCATTTTCGCGAGCCGCAAAAGCACAAAAAGCGACGTTTTCCGAGGCAAACAGACAATAAAAGGCTTGACGGAGGCCGGGAGTTAAACTTCTCCCGGCCTGATCCGCTCGAAGCCCGGCGCGGGGTGCAGATGTGCCGCGCGCGCGCGCTAACTCCCGGCAAACTGTCTGTCGCGTGATCGGCGTCGCCTTTATGTCACGTGTTCACTTCCGACGCCGCTTGTTTATGATCGACACTCTCAATAAATGTACAGTGCAGTTTAATATTTGATCAAACATTAGCCGCTGGCTGGTTTACCTTCTCCTCTCTCGGCAGCTCGCTCACTCACTCACTCCCATGCAGACGCAAACGGATCTTCTGACCGCGGAAGTGTCGGCGTTTCCCGCGTCGACATTCGTTGTTTTGCCTTGACGTGGTTTCGGTTGTTGTCTTGTGTTGTCAGTGAAATGAAGAGTGTGTCGGGGCTGCAGGGGCGGAGGTTGGTGGGACAGTCATTTCGACGGCTGTGTGTGTCGCGCGCGCGCACACGCTGTGGGCGGTAGGGATGACGTAATGGCGCACTCGGAGTAGTAAGTTTTGATGCAGCGCCAAGTTCGTGTGGATCAAGGACGTACAGCGCGATATGTTTGATTAACGATTCGATTTTTTTGTACATTTTTTCCATAATTGAGAACAATCTTTAAAAGCTAATGCGTTTGGTGGTTGGTTGGATGGATGGATGGATGGAAAGAAAAGTGAGGTGAGATTGGTCAATAGATAGATGAATGGAAGGAGATATGGACAGACAGAAAGGATTGATGGTTGAATGGAAGAATGTATGTATGGATAGATGGACAGACAGACAAAGACAGATGCTGTAGAGAGGAGGAGAGACAGATCAAAGACAGGCAGGCAGGCAGACCGAAGGACAGATAGACAGACAATTGACGATCAGATAGATAGATAGATATAGACAGACAGAGACAAACAGAAGTACAGATTGATTATCTATCAGATAGATAGATATAGATAGACAGACAGAATGACAAACAGACAATTGACGATCAGATAGATATAGACAGACAGAGACAAACAGAAGTACAGATTGACGATAGATTGATAGGTAGATGGATAGATAGATAGATAACTGAAGATATATAAAAAACACACTTTTAATTTTTTGTCCTTTGAATCAGTTTTTATTAGTCATCACCAATAACAAAAAAGATATTTTCCTCGATGCTCTGTTTGCATGCTAGAGTCCTCAACCCCTAATTAAAAAAAATACATATATAAAACTGATTTGTAAAGAATGCATAGATGAGGTTAGATATGTGTACCAATATTGTACAATATGTATTGTACGATTGAGACAATCTCAAACACATTTATCCAAAAATAAAACGATAATAAAATAAGTTAGATTGAAATCTCATTGGAGATGACACACAATTTGAAATAACAATTAACAAAACATTCAAATATGCATTAACACAATGTTGCGGACAATGTGTTTCACAGTCGATGTAAAGCAAACAGTACAGTAAATCTTACAGTGAAAGCCAGTGTTATTTTTCACTCTGATTGAAAAATGAGTGTCACTCTGAGTGTCACAACAACACTTCTTTCCTTCTGCTTATTTCCATATCATTCATATTTGACGATCAAGAGAGTGTACACAATCAGTTCCTCTTTTTTTAAGGATGTAATAAAAAAGGTTTTAATTATTTGCAAAAAAATTACTTATTTGGCAAAAAATGTGAAAAAACATTGAAAAGGGAGCGTTTCAATAAATCTGATCGTTTCTGAGAGCAAATCATTCAAGTTTCTAACACAGCAGATTCACTATCTTCTTTTAGAATTTTATCCATACATTTTTATCCATACATATTTCATACATTTATGAGGACAAATACATTCCAATGATTATTTAAACTTATTTTAAAAGAAATTGATTTTCTCTTACAAACATATATTTTATATGTGTATATAAGCACCCTCATTACCAAAGATTTTGAGCTTCTGAAATTGGAAAACAAATTGGTGCTTATATTCACAAAAATATGGTAGTAGAAAATTGTAATTTTTGTCTTTGAACCGTATCTTTCGTAGAACAAAGGTGCCATGTTGGATATTTGGGAATCTTGATCCTGGGATATTGCATCACACGATTTATCATCTCACAATATAAAAAAAAAAAAAGTGTAAAAACCTACAAAATAGCTCTCTGACTCAGTCTCACTGTGCAATCTGAGGTATTGCACGTATTAAGTTTATAAGAGGTAAACATTTCACTTCTTCAGACTCTTTTAAGAGCTGAGAGACGATCTAAGGCACGATCTAATGTTCCCTTCATTAGTGTTCTTCACTTGGACACTCGTCGGTCAGAGAGTCGTGTACACTACACCACCACTGGCACTTGCATTTCTCACACCACCTTCAGGGTTTTTATCCAATGTCATAAATATCCACATTCGAACAGACACACACACACACACACACACCCACACACACGTAAACACACACTTGTAATTGCACTTGGGTGGTGGGGGATTCTCTTCTGCTTCCATCCTTTTACACATTCGGTGTAGATTTACTCCACCGTCACAGATTTCGCCAAGTTCCTTGGAAAGTCCACCTTCAGATGTAGGAAGAAGGAGAGATAAAATGAAAAATGAATTTTGAACGCTTTGAATACTTTTTAAAAGTATTGATGCTTTTTAACTCTTCTAAACTTTTTAACACTGTATAAAACCCACATGTGTTCACTGACATTCAGCTTCTTCTGTCTGTAAGTCTTGATAAAGTGTTGTGTGACAATTTGCTTTTAATGCTCCTCATTTTGTACTTTTATTTGGATTAAAGTGTCTGCCAAATGACTGTAAAAGTAAATGCTGACAGACAGAGAAATAGATGGAGGGATGGTTAGATAGATAAATAGACAGACAGACAGACAGACAGGCAGATAGATAGATAGATAGATAGATAGATAGATAGATGGATGGATGGATGGATGGATGGATGGATGGATGGATGGATGGATGGATGGATGGATGGATGGATGGATGGATGGATGGGTGGATGGATGGATGGATGGATGGATAGACAGACAGACACCGAAGACAGACAGACAGACATAGACAAACAGTTCAAACAGACCGACAAATATAGATGGATGGATGGATAGATAGATAGATGGATAGATAGATACGTACAGACAGACAGACATAGACAAACAGTTCAAACAGACAGACAAATATAGATAGATAGATGGATGGATGGATAGACAGACAGACATAGACAAACAGTTCAAACAGACAGACAAATATAGATAGATAGATGGATGGATAGATAGATAGATGGATGGATGGATAGACAGACAGACAGACATAGACAAACAGTTCAAACAGACAGACAAATATAGATAGATGGATGGATGGATGGATAGATAGATAGATAGATAGATGGATAGATAGATACGTCTTATGGCTAGGAGAGTTGTATAGATGAGCTGAATAATGAAAGGTAAACACACGTCATATCCTCTGAGCACAGCCAGATGGAAGGAGATGAGCTGGAGCGGGATGACGCTGAGGATGCCCTGCAGACAGTCCACCGTCTGAGGCAGCTCGATCGTCCTATACGCCATGTTACTGATCTCCGGGTCGTCCTGGCAGCAGAGGATGATGGGTCGGCCCTGAGCAGAAGACGCGGGTGTAGATCAGGAGCTGAGGCTGGACTGACCCGTGGGGCGTTTACCTGTCGGGCCGTGACCTGCTGCAGGGCGTTGTGGCACTTCTTATAGCAGGCGTCTCTCAGGATGATCATGATGACGGGCATGTGCTTGTCGATCAGTGCCAGCGGCCCGTGCTTCAGCTCGCCCGCCAGGATACCCTCCGAGTGCATGTACGTGATCTCTTTGATTTTCTGTGCAGATTGGATTACAATACATGTATTGATTAATTAGTGATTCGTCACACAACTGGCTGCAATTAATGATTATGTATAATGAAATACAATTTATTTGGATAATTCTATTTCAGAATTCTATGTACTTATGTATGCTTTTATATATTTATTTCAGAATTGTATGTTTTCATATATATGCTCAGTTTATATTCTTATTTATAATTCGAGAGAGAGAGAAAATATTTGGCCCAGTTGTGCTGTGATGCTGAGACCCTGAAAAGGACTTGAAGCAGCAGAAAATGGCTGGATATTTATATGCTTTTTGTTTATTTTAGCCATTTTTTTTAAATATATTTTTATAGTACGTAAGTCATTTGTATTGTTTTGGTTTATTTTGGAATTTTTATTTTTTTATGACAATTTAATGTAAAATAAGGCTTGACATTTTAGCGGCCCTAAATTTAGCCTTTAAACTGTAGTGTTTAAAATTGATACCAGAGAGCCGAACCTTCGTAAGCTGCTGTGTATAAATGCATAAACGTAAAGGTGTTGGACAGTGTGGTGGCTTCTCACCAGCGCCCCCTCTAGGCAAGTTGCATAGTTGTAGCCCCGACCCATCACCAGTAAAGACTTCTGATGGTGCAGCTCATCCGCAATGGTTTTGATTTTGTCGTCGAGAGCCAGCACTTCCTTGATCAATTCTGCAGCCAAAGTCGAGATGAGCATTATCTGGCAACCCTACAGCATCCAAAAACCAACAACAAACCTGGCAGCTTTCTCAGGCCGCTGATGATCTCCAGCCTCCTGTTCTGCAGCGAGAGCCTGTCTTCACTCATCATCAGGCTGAACATGATCAGTGACACAAACTGACTGGTGTAGGCCTACGGATCAACATCCAGGATCATTGCATTACCCGCCATTCTACTGCACTGTAAAAAGTGTCTCGTTGGATCAAAAAAAATTTTGCGTCAACTGATTACACCTAATCACTTTACTTTGGTTCAACTTAAAAAAAAAATTCTTTAATAAGAATTAACAATCCACTACTTGGCCAATGCAAAAAAAAAAAAAACATGTTTGAACCTAATTAAGGTTTTAAGTTTAATGATACGTTTTCTTACTTCTCCTTGGAAGGGTTGAAAAAGAGACCACCACGCTAATATATGTGTCAATTTGCATCTTGATTGGGGCTTGTGCACTAACGGGTTGAATTTAAATAATAATGTATATAGGAGTACATAATGTATATCTAACATTATATCATAAAATCTGAACAGAAACCCATGTGTATTGACCACTGAGGTGTAATGAGCTGGAACAACTAGGTAATAATAAGTTTCCTTATAAAGAGACTCCAACCAGCAGAAAATCTGCTCAATTGGTCCATTTAACAGACAGGCAGCAACAGCGCCTCCCATTATGGCAAACAGGTAAAAATGCATGGTTGTTTACATATTACCTTTTTAAAACATCTATTGTTTCTTTTTAAGACAAATCTCTTCAATTGCTCCTTCTTACAACTGAACAGGATCATGTAAATGTGTGTATGATTTATTTTAAAGTGTAAACTTAAAGTTTAAAAAAAATGCGTGCAGCACATGCAAGCTTCTCATTGGCTCATTGGCCAATTAAAGAAACAAGGTTTTCTCTTCTCATCACCATCTGGCTCTAAAGCACATTTTTACTCATTTTACTCACATCTTTACTTCAAAGGAATGTATATACTTTACACTAAAAGACTGACTTTTAATTTGGTTTGAGTAGTACCTTGGTGCTGGCCACTCCGATCTCGGGTCCAGCGTTGATGTGAACACCACAGTCTGTTTCCCGGCAGATAGAGCTGCCCACCGTGTTGGTGATGCCCACCGTCAGCGCGCCACGCTGCTTACAGTACCGCAGCGCCATCAGCGTGTCTGCCGTCTCACCTACACCGGATCCAATACAAATAGTCTATTATTATTTGCAAATAAATATTGCATGTACATACTCACATGCAGGGAAATGTTTCAGCACAGCAAAGAGACAATTGTAAAAGAAGTATACATTAAATATGTGGAACACTGGAACAGAAGAGAACAGAACCGAATAGAATAGAATTGAATAGAATAGAAAAGAACAGAACAGAATAGAATAGAATAGAATAGAATAGATGAGAATAGAAAAGATTAGAAAAGTACAGAATGGAATAGAACAGAACAGAACAGAAAAGAATAGTATAGAATAAAATAAATAACTACAACAAATTAAAATACTATATATTAAATATACTTAAAATATGTAAACAATGAATGAAAACAGTCAAATAAATAGTAACAGTATAAAGATAAAGAAAGTATAAAATAAATATGAAGTGTTGAAAAATCAAAAAATGTCAAAACGAGAATAAACAGATATGAAGATCAAACAGAAAACCAATAGTTTTAAGAAAATGTAAAAACTTTTTCAGATAATTCTGATATCAGTTTTTGGCTAGGTTATTATCGTATACTATTTATATTTATGGAACACCGCATATTCATATTTATGCAATGTCAGATATATTTATGAGCATCGTTGTCATTGTTTGTTGAGATAAACCGGGCCTCTAAAATCTTTGTAAACTTCTACATTGTTATAAAAGGACCTTTAAAGTCATTTGAAGTTGAAGGAAAATGAAGACGAGGGCAGTAAGAACCTGATTGGCTGATGAAGAAACAGACGTCGTCTCTGAAGACAGGCGTGATGCGGTCCAGGAAATCACTGGCTAGCTCCACCATGACAGGAAGCTCGGTGAGTTCCTCAAGGATCTGACGTGTCTGCAGAGCGAATGAACGGGAATTTACACATCTGGATGTTTGAAAAGGTGTGTAATGTTGGTGGCTTGTGAAAAAAACAACACAAACATGTCAAACAAAAAAAAAGCTTGAATACCGTATTTATGCGAATATATATGCACCACGTCTTTGTCTTTGTCTGTCATAGTCTTTGTGATAATCACAGCCATTTACTTAACACCAACAACCAGACGATCAAATGAATAAAAAGCAACAATTCTCTTACATATTCACACGTGCGCTTTGAGACAGTTTAAACTGAAAAGCGCCTTACAAATGCTCAGAACATGAACTTTTTTTTCTCTTTTTTGACGCTCCAAATCACGACAGAATTAGCTTAGCGCAACCAGCTACAAACGAGTCCAATGTGTCATCGCAGAAAGAGTCGAAACAGTCAAAAATGAAGAACACGGGCAAGAAGTAAAAAAATCCAAGGAACAGACACAATCAAAACGCTCGGTCACTGCACAGGGGATAAAAATCCGCTATAATCCTCTTTACAATCTGACTGGAGAGCAAAGGATCTTGGGAAATTAAGTCCTGCCCACTAGAATCGAGTTTTTGTTATCTATTATTCAAGTAAAACAATATACGTAAAAATGATACAGTCACCAGTTAGGTTTGTCAAATAAAGAAAAAAATAGTATTTTAAGAGAATATGTGTTTATAACATTCAATATATATATATGAAAAACCAGGGGGTGCTTATATTCGAGTAAATACGGTAATGCACGTGTATTTATTCTTTACATTATATCTTTACATTATATCTTTACATGAACAAAGTGGGAACAAATGCGCGTGAAGGCCTTTCACATTTTACGCAGAGACGCCGAGAGGAGAAGTTCTACAAACACTCACGCCCACTCCTGCATGGTAACTGGTCCCACAGCCAATCAGAATCAAGCGTCTGCATCTCTTGATCTCCTTCAGATGGTCGGACAGACCTCCGAGATTTACTGTGCACAGAAACATACACATGGCGGCTGTCAGGAAAAAGTCCTCAGAACATTTAATCTCTACGTGTCTGTCACTCTACCAAGGATTTTCAGATGCCGGTTATATTTTATTAAGGAAAAAACGTCCATGAAGCTGTTCAGTTTTTGTATTGTGCTATTCATCATTTATGTTTTCCAGTCATCCATTCATTTGTTTGAATTATTGTGCGTGTGTCAAGCTGTTTTTTGGTGTTACTGTTGTTTTTTTTTACTTTGTTTTATTTTGTACATGGTCTTTTCGAGATACCTATAAGTATAAATAAAATAAGTAATAAATAAAATATAAGTATAAAATAAATAAACAAGTAAATAAATAAATGAATATTATTAAATATAAATTCAACGATATTCAAATATTTAATATTTAAATATAAAATTAACGAATATTCATTAAACATAAATGAACACAGACATAAATCACACTGCGCACACACATTATAAATAAATAAAAAAACATAACCATAACCATAGAACATCGCACACATCATAATGAACAGGGTGGGATCACAGACGTGTTTGTTCGTTTCTAACAACAACGTCTTCAATACCAGTTTAGTATCTACGAGTGCGAAGAATTAGCACAGCAAACGTGGTGTATTACCTGTGTTACTGTCAAAGCAGATTCGGCCTCTCATGGTGTTGAAGACAGATTCGGGCTGCTCAAAGATCTCCTTCTGCATGAAAGCCTTGAAACTACCTGGAGAAACAAAATGCTGTTAGCAGAACAAAAAAAATGCGAAAGACTGAGAATCAAGCAACCTTTCATGATCTGCTGCAGCTCCATCTGCAGGGTCTGAATGACACGGACAGGGTCTTCTCCCGCCGTCCGCTTAATGCGATGTACGTACAGCTTCCCCTCCATCACCACGGCCACATCATCATCCTCCAGGTAAACCACCTTGTTGGTGTGCTCAATGATAGCGCTGAGAATAAAAATCAAAATAGTAGAAATCAATGTGTAATGATGCAAACTGGCCAGAGGGATGCAGTGCTGAGTCACAAAAGTGTCGCCTCGTCACTTTTTGAACGAGTTGGGCCTGTTTGACCTGGACTGGAGTATTACACCAGTCTGTTTATCGTGCTATCACTCTTCCTCAGACTCGGAGACGGATAGTTACCTAGCATCAGACGCAAAGTAAAACTCCACCGCTAGTCTGTCATGGACGGAGTGCAAAGCGTTGGTGCTGCCTACTCGGTTGCGGAAATTGTTCTCCTGGAGTTTGTCCCGCGTGGATTCACCTGGAGAAAAAGTTCTGTTTAGTGTAGCTTGTTGGTTGTTGTTTGCAAATTATTTAGGAAGAACGTAACATTTTGGCTTTGATTTAAATCCAAGTTACCAACAAATGAAAGCAAAACGTCGCATTCCAATGTACATCAAGATGCGCTTGAGGATCCGAAAAACGACCTTTAGATGAGATATGCTTTATAATTCGTAATCATATAAAAACGATAATCAGAATAACAACGATACCACACATTACAAAGTCTGCTGATGGAGTTCAAAGACAAATATGCAAAGAGAATGCTTACGTGTTCATTTATTTATTAGATAGTTTAATGATATAAAAACAGCAGTTCATTATTATTTTAAAAAGCCAAGTCGTTATTAACAAATATGCTGCTGTGGCTTTTATAACACCTACTCATTTAAATAAACAAATGAATCCATTATTTTATTTATCCCACTAAGGGGAAATTTCCTTGGTTTCAGCAGCAACAGTACAACTGTACAATTAAAAAAACTAAAAAAGAAAGAAAAAAAACAGCGATGGAAAAAAAAACCCAATAGACAGGGTAAAAACAATAAATAGAAAAAAATGAAAACAAATAAAAAAAAATGTGCAAAGGAAATGAAGCAAATACAATAAATAAAAAGTAGCATATACAACTGCACAAAAAAAAAAAAAAAAAAAACTTCACAGATGTACTTTAAACTTTGTGGCAGCCGTTTAAAGAGTAGTTTTGCTTTACAGTAACTGAATTGCGGTAAAAATGCCGGAAAGGAGTCTCCGGCCCACGTCACGGCATTAAAAATGGCTTGAAAGAGAAAGGTGTGGTATTCACGCATATTGTGTGCAGGAATATTCAGAGAGAATAGAACGAGTTTGGGGAGACGGGCAGGCTTTTACAGCAAGTGAATGGGAAGGAAGAATGCAGTCGAACAGACTTACTGCAGTTATACTGGACGGGGATCTGCTCTGTGGAGAGCTTGTATTGACTGCGGACGCCGATTACCATTGGACTGCCCCTCCTAGATCAAAAGAAAAGCAAGATAGTCAGATGACCAATCAGAATCACCCAGAAATGAAAAACACAAAGATACTAGTGAAGCGCATATTATTTAATACGTGGCGAGTGTGAAATGTGGTCAATTTAAAATGGATTTGAAATGAGATTGAGAATGTGAAATATTTTTGTTTTTTTATTTTTTATTTTACGCGAGCACACCTGCTTGTGCCCTTTGCCCAAGTGTCAATGTTCAAAAAAGCTGCGCTCCTATTGGCTGAGAGGAGTCGTGTAAGGCCGCCACTAGCACTTACAAGCAGGGAGAGTCTGGACAGCTTTTATATTCTTTTACCATTATGTTTTTGTTTTTTTACGCTCTGATCTTGTCTTTAAATCAGGATATCCTGCTCGGTTTTTTGAATTCACTATAGGCTTCTTCAGGACTTGTTTTTCGCTACTTTACAAAGAACACAAAATCCCTACAACTGTAAAAGATACGTTTTCATTTTCACATTTTTCTTATAAACAAGATTGTTAAAATACAGGTGAGTATAAAACACAATATTATTTAAATTGTCGCTTGTGGTTCACTGAGTCAAATGGTAGTCAAATAAGCATAAGCAGAAAAGCTCATACTTCATTTACATTTATGTCTGGATATACTGTACACTATACATTGCTATTTGTAGGGATGTACGTATACTTAACATAGGGCTGAAAATAACACTGAAAAACAGAGTGATGTACGTTAAGTGGTTAAGATAAAAGAGTGAGCTACACAAAACACACATCATTTATTCTCAAAGTCGGGTTGGGAGAAGGTCTAAACACACTAGGTAGGATGATTTTTGATATTTTAGCGCGAATGTACACACTACGTTTTTCGTTACTGTCACATATGGAATTTCACATTGAGGAGAACGTTTTAATAGAGTTGTTTCAGAATGCATTCAGGATTCATTCCAAGATTACAATGAGATTATTCCTTTTTTTACTTTATCATTATTTTTGTGCGCTTTGAGACAGTACAAATTGTGAAAAGCGTCTTACAAATGCTCTGAACTTGAACTTGAATTAGATCATTTACTGTAGATGCGGTATATACGTTTACACATATATACGTACATGCACACTTACATACACATAAACATTTAAAGGCATATATATTTTCATTTTTAAACATGTGCATACACACACTGTATACATCAATATATCATATACACATGTATAAAATCAATATAAATTCTACACACATATGCAGCCGGACGCTCAAATTTATCAAAATAAAATTCAATACAATTAAATTCCATTGAATGAGTTTAATCCACATGATTGTAAGGGCCTGTAAGCCTTTTATTGGACACTTTACACTTTAATCACATTCTTGTGAAAACGCATCTTCACTTTACATGGAACATTTTTTTGCATTTTGATCATTTTATTGTATTTTTATCTTTTTCTTCATCACAACGTTTTCCTGTATTTCCTGTTTTCTTTCCTATTTTTTGGTATTCTATTGTATTTCTTATCTCTTATCATTTTATTGGATCTCTTTCTCGCATTACCCCCCCCCCATGTTTAAATACTGGATGATTGTAAAAATACATTTCATTGCACGTTGTACCATGTATAGTGTGTATAAGACCATTTAAATTTGAATTTGAGTCAGAGTTTGATTTGAATTTATAGCTTTTAAGAGCTATATTCTAATGGTGTGTTGCGTGTGGCTTTTGTTTGGATCTTGAATCCCGTGTAATACTTTCAGCAATAACCTTTGTCTCAGTGCGTCCGTCAGTGAACCCACAATTCTTAGTCTTGCAACACGGCCTGACATAAAACGCTCCCTTCTCCACGGGACAGAATTGACCGAAATCAACAACACATTTGCTCACAATCTGATGGACAGATGGAAACGATTAACTTCAGCCTTGGCCTCCAGTTGACACACAATTACACACCGTATTTGTGTGAATATAAGCACCTTTTTTTCCAATTTTAGCGGCTCAAAAACGTGCGAGGTGCTTATAATTGCCGATTTAAAATACTCACGTACATATAAGCGCTCATTTCTTTAAATAATGGTTCTCGAGGCAGACGTGCATTTGACATTAGCTCAATAACAGAAATAAAGAAGCATTAGAAACGTCACGACACTTAACAGGGTAAAAATAACAGTGAAAAAAGTAAGATTAAACTAAATACAATCATTACTATTTGAACAGACACACCATATTGAATCCGGTAGATCGCTGTGCTAAAGGCTAACGACTAGCGCTTGATAATGAGACCAGAAGCTGCAAAGGTTTCGGAACAAACAGAAAACCCGGAGTCCAACACAATCAAATCTCTCTGTCTGCTGCACAGAGAAAAACGTGACTGTTCTAATATTTACGTCTAACAAAAACCCAGCTCAGTCAGCTTTACGTTATGCTCTTTTAGCGCAAAAGCTCATGGGAACCAGTGAGCAGCAAAGCATGATGGGAGGTGTAGTTCCCATTCGCTAGAATATATTATTGTTTCATTATTTTAAAGCAAAACAACATTGAAGTGATACAAAAAAAAGAGAAAATTAACGTAATTTAGCCAGAAACAAACAAACAAAAAAAAAATAATAATAAAAAATAAATAAATATATATATTTTTTTATTTATTTATTTATTTTTTGTGTGTGTGCCTGAAAAATCAGGGAGATGCTTATTTTCGCGGGGTGCATATTTTGGCATAAATACGGTATCTTTGCCTAAATACCTTTATGACCACCTCACATTCCTTCATATCTAAAGTTGAACATCTTTTCGATTTAGTTACCCTTGTCATTTGGTTTGTAATAAAGAGCGACAAAAGAACAATGGGTGACCTGGTGGCGACAGCCTCTCCTGGGAAGTGGATGCTTTTGAAAACCAGTGCGAAAGCTCCTTCCTAAAAGAAAGACGAACAGGAAAAAAAACAGTGAACGTGATGTTCTTCAGACCGATACACATCTAAAAAGAAACATCATCTCTGTGTTGAATGGGCGGAGTCTCAGACTGGAGCAGAGGCCCGGAGAGGCGGAGCCGAGGAACAGAGCCTCACAGTGAGGACTGACTGGAGGTCTCTGTGTGCTGGAGTAGCGTGTGTTTGGCTCTACTCCTCGCTTACACACCAACACAAGCCGCAAACACAGCGCACACGCCGTTTACTATCATCTCTGGTTCCCCCTAAAATCTAAATAAAAGTCTGCACAGATGCTAGGTTCCAGAAATAATCTTTACTTTCAGGATTGATTATTTGTTAGCGTCTCGTATTTTCTTACATTTTAAACTTTACAACATCTCAACATTTCAACACATTAAGATCCAGGACAATCTTTTCTGGTTTCCGTCAAAATCTAAAATGAAAATCCGCTTAGGTTCCCTAAAAAAACCTTTACTTTTCAAGATTGGTTATTTTTCAGCGTCTCTTATTTTCTCAAAGTGTCAACTTTACAACATCTCAACGTTTCAAACATTTCACTTATTCCAATCATCTGTCAAAAGTCTGCCAGTAGTTAGGTTCCATAAATAATCTTTACTTTTCAAGATTGGTTATTTGTCAGCGTCTCTTCTTTTTCCTAAAGTAGAAAAAGCAGAACTATGCTTGACAACACAGGATGTGACATCTGAGAGAAGGAGAATATTATTATCTGCTAATATTCGTGCAGGAATATTGTTACACAAGTCTATTTACAACGCATTTACCGGTAATTTATTACGTTGTTATTGTGCAGTCATTCATTTAACTCTCTAATTCAGGATATGATATTCTCAAGAAAAAGGGAAGAAAAAAAATGAAATATATATATCTGGTATCTGGAATATTCTCAGACTATTGAATGAAAAATGAATGTGTTGTTATGACAAATGAAACAGCAAGTAAAGAAAACTTATTGTAACATCTAAGCGGCCATGTTGTAACTTGTATCTCTATTATATTTTCAATTACAATTCTAAAATGACAAATATTAAAAAAAAAAATCTTATTAATGATTATTAATCAAAATGCGTTTTAACTCCCTCTGATTGGATGGCCACCAATCCAGCATGCGTTTCCTGACTTAAGGCTCAGAGTTGCTGTGATTGGCTGCAGCTCCTCGTGACCCAGAAAAGACAAAAAGCAGTAGGCAAAAGATGGATGTGTTTTGAAAATTAAAAAGCGCTCTAACAAAAAAATTCAGGCACTGGCCTGGTTTTCATTAAACAAAATCCGTCTTTTCTTCTATCCAGTTTTATAGAGGTCAGAGAGATGGATTAGGAGGTCAGTCGGGTTCTTAGAAACCTGCAGACATCCCATAAGACACCACTGCCCGGTTATCGTCTGTTTATCTCCAAGCTTTCCGGGCACTAAGATGGCGAAGACTGCCAAGACAGTTAGATAGTGTACAATCTAGATTTATTGTAATCAGTTTACAGAGTATGCAGTAAAACAGACAGTCTCGCGGAGAAGGAGAACGTCACACTATGGGCCATTATCCCGATAGGAAGGTCTGGCGCTTTATAAACTCGTGATAAACACTAGGTCAAGACCTATCAAGACTACGGAGTCGCTTTCCTTCATAAGTCACTAAACAATGCTGGAATAGAGTTGAACTCGTGTTTCCTCGCAGAGAGTCGTCCAAAGGTTCTGACAGTGACTCATAAATCAAGGTCCATCAGTCTGAAGAAGAGACGAGGAAGAGAATTTCTGTGCCTGAACGTTGGTGCTTGATCTATTTTGGACCGTAGTAACTACACTGAAAAAAGTGTCTCATTGGATCAAAGTAAATATTTCCCGTCAACTTGTTACACCTAATCACTTTATTTTGGATCAACTTAACATTTTTAATTTGAAAGGAATTAGCTATTCACTACTTAGCCAATGCAAAGGTTTTTAAGTAGAAGGAAATCTCAAATTATTATTTTTTCAATGTTTTCTCTTCGGAAGGCTTGAAAAACACAACACCAGCCGAAAAGATATGCATATATTTGTGTCCTTTGTTGACTGGGGCTTGTGTACTAACGGGTTGAGTTTGAAAATAATGATGTCCACTTGACCACTGAGGAGTAATGTGAAAGTAAAATAAATTATTCCCATAAGTTTCCTTAAAAAGAGACTCGAGTCATTGGAAAATCTGCTCTATTGGTCCTTTTAACCAACAGGCAGCAACAGCGCCTCCCATTATAGGAATGGCAAACAGCAAAAATGCAGCTGAGTCTCTGCTCACATAACGAGACACATTGATGGTTACTTACATAATTACCTTAAGACAAATCGCTTCAATTGCCCCTTATAACAACAAAACAGGATCATGTAAACGTGTTTATGATTCATTTTAAAGTTTAAAAGAGTTAAAAAAAAATTGGCGGCAGCACATGCAAGCTTCTCATTGGCTCATTCCAAAAACCAAAGTCTTCTCTTCTCGTCACCATCTCCACCCCCCCCCCACTACATACACACATACTGTAAGAAATGTATTTCATTTACACATACAAGACTTATTTTTAATCTAAATCAAAGCAAGCATTTTACATTACACTGATGGCTAGGCAGAAATTGAAATGTTTTGAGATAGATCGTGCACTTTTTTCATTGTATTGTCATACCTGGCACTTGCAAAGGGCTTCATTGGCATTAGACCAAAAGACCCCCTCTATTCCCAGAAACATCACCAAAATACGCAACTACAGACACGTAAACCCTCGTGATGCTTACCAGCTGCTGAATGACGCGCTCCACAAGGGTGGAGAAAGACACGTAATCGCTCTCCCGGTTGTCGTAGAGATACTTGATCAGCTTTGGGATGACCTCGGTGTCAGTCTCAGACTCAAACTCGTAGCCTTTGGAAACCTGGAAACAGAAAGAGCATCTCCAAACTCAGGAAACCTGGGACGATTGTAGTAAAAAAGAACTTGACCATTTGTTAAATCAAAAAGCTACTTGTGTAATGGACTGTTTATTTCAAAGGGTTTTCTTAAGAATGAAGAACGCCAACACGGCCAGATTCTACACTTTATCCTAAAACACACTTTGCAATAATGTCAACACCTAAACAAACGATTTTCACACAGATTAGGACAGAATGGCCTGTGACATACGCACGTCATGTGCACACAGAATGTTTGCTTTCAGGCTCGGCTTCTATTCAAGTCTAATGCAGATGGTTCAACGCTGAATTCCAGAGAAAAGAGACTTTTGCACGTCTTCTTTTTCTATCGACGTCACTTAGACAGTGTCGACCCTCCGATGATGTTCTATCATCTATAGTTTCAGACATTTAAACAACATCCACTGCTTGTGAAGTGCTTTGAGCTACATTGGTGAATATTTTAATCTGATTATAATTCACACTATAGTTAAAAACGCTTCTCACCAGGTATTTCTTCAGCTCCTTGTAGTTTGTGATGATGCCGTTGTGAATGACAACAAACTCTGAAACAGAATAAAAAAAAATATATGTATAGCTACAATGGACAATATTCATTAGATTATTCACGAGAAATGTTTTTGTTTTGTTATCTAAATTAAAATGTGACTGTTACCATCTTGAAATATCATGTTTTTGCATTTTTTAATGACTTGCATTGGATAAAAATGTCTGTCAAATGTATAAACCCAACGTAAAACATCTTTGGCACTTGAGCATTAATTTGTGGCAACATTCTAGCTTCTTCTTCTTCTTCTTTTTCTTCTTTTTTTTTTTCATTATTAGATTCGTTTTTTGGAAGATTGGTCCTCAATCGCCTTGACTTTTTTTACTCCAATTTTTCCTTTTTCTTCAAATTTAGATTCCAATCTCAGTTTGTTTTCCCATGGTCTTCGAATTCGAGTCGTTTCTCATAATTTTCGAAAGTTTCATATTTTTACTTTTCCTCATATTCAACTTTTTCTTCATAATTGTGGAAATTCATCATTGTGGTGTTAACTCATGTTATTTCAACTTATTTAAATGGATCTAGGTGATTTTAAATGGGTCGAATCAAGTGTAATCTTCATTTACTGAAATATAAAGTCGCTTATCTGCTGTTTACCTGGATCAACTTTTGTCTTTTGTCTTCAATCGTTTTTTTTTACATAGAAACGTACATAGAAACGTACATAGAAACGTACATAGAAACGTACATAGAAACGATGCGTCCTGTTTCAGGAAACAAGCTTAGCGTTGTGATCAGAAATCGCAAAATCTAGTCTATTTTCAATATTTTGACACTCCCATATATGTCGTCTAGCAATTATATAAGAGCAGTTATCTTGTGCCCAATGATACGTTCCTCCTGTAAAGACACTTTTGTCTGTTTTACGTTTGTGACATCACATCTGACCTGTCATTCACTGCTATAAGCTTTTAACTACATATATAAACTCAGCACACTTTCTAGCTGGATGAGTTTTAAAGCCCCACAACCACAGATGGATCATTTATGACAAGATAAAGACAGACGATCACCATCGTAACACAAAGATGTAACGTGATATTTTACCGTTGTTCTTATCTGATCGATGAGGATGGCTGTTGACGGCACTAGGCTCTCCGTGAGTGGCCCAGCGTGTGTGTGCAATGCCAAAATGTGTGTCCAGCTCAGCTTCGAAATCCGTAGAGTTGCTTTCTAAAAAAAAAAAACAAAAAGGAGTTTTTCCACAGATTTTCTCATTTGTTCAAATCCACATCCGGCCCAGCATACAGTTAAACCCGGCATGAAAAATTCTATTACAAGACTGTTTTTTATTATGAATGGCTGGAGCATTTATTACACAAGAACTACAAATCCCACAATGCAGTGCTTCAGCTGTCACTCCTTGAATTAATTATAATTGTGTCATTTGGAACATAAAATAATTTTTTTTGCAGCATGTTCGTATTTATAACTTGTGTAATTCCTACAGGATACTTTTTACTTTTTGTATATAATATTAAATAGAAAAATATTTGAAGAGTATTCTTAAAAAAATTATATTCAAGCGAAATTTTTAATTTAAGCGCATTCAATTCTGGAGTAACATTGCTGTCACACTATGTATGTAAAAAAATTGCTTTAGCGTGTTTTATTAGTATATATACTCTATTTTTTTCATTAATATATATTCTTTTCGTTTTATTAAAATATATATTCTTTTCGCGTTTTTTTTTTTTAATAAAATGTCTTCTTTTTTAATATATATTCTTTATTAATTTATATTATATTCCATTGCCCCTTGTGCAATTGAGCTTGACTGTCGGATTCAAGACACGTGAAAAAAATATTCGACTAAATTAAAGGCAGTCCATTACAGTGGAATTGGACCGAAGTGTCTGGACATCTGGTCAAGCGAGTACGTACTGTAGATCTCCTCGTCGAGGGCTTTCACCTTCCCCGTCTTTTTAAAGAGATTGATATGTGCCGAGTGATCTTTCCCCGGGCCATCGACTGCAACACCTGCACACACAAAAAAGACCCTAAAGACACATGGAACCAGAAGAGTGGTCATTTTCTAATAATATTCAGGATATGGAGGAGGAGGAACCGAAGGCTGATCCGACAAAAAAACAAAACAAGATCAACACCACAAAAATCCTGTTCACACAAGTATCAACTGACGGCTTCATCTGTACAGCAGTGAAACAAGCAACACTGCCAAAGGCGAGAAACAAGGCCACTGTCTGCACCCAGAGTGGTGTGTGTTACCTGCCGAGAAGCCTTGACATTATTTCACACAGACTCCATTTTACCTGCCGAGTCGTAACCCCTGTACTCCAGCCTTTCAAGTCCCTTAATGAGAGTCTGAAAGATATCCCTCCTCGTCCGTGGCACTCTGTAATTCAGGTAGGCGAAAATTCCTGCCGGACAGATGGCCACAAGGTTAGAAGAGGTTAAAAGTTAGTTACGGTCAATGGAGAGTGAGACGTTAAGAGCAACACTGGTCAATTGTGATTTAAACGTTCATCTAAGGACTCGTTTTTAGGAACGTTGTTTACTCTATTGGAAACCGATCATCAAAAGCAAAAACAAAAATCAGCATTATCTGCAATAAACGATTTTGATATCAACATAATCAACGAATCTTTAAAATTTGAATCTTCAATTTTAAATGTGCCTAAATTTTGACATTGACAATTGCAATAATGTCATGTCATGATTCAATGTGCAATGCAAACATAGTGTTGCATTTTTGTTTTTTAAAGAAAGCATTAATGTAAAAAAAAAAAAAAGCAGGATACAGAATACATGCATGGCAAATTAAACACTAATTGAGATGTTTCAAGTCAGAATAAAATGCAGAAAAGTAAAGCACAGTCATGTCAAACACAACTCCTAGTGTGTGACATTTTTATTATTGTTCTATTAAGGCAAAACTTAAATTTGAATTAAATAAACTATGTAATGTTTATTTATTTTAGAGAATAGTATTGTCCAACGTTAGCATTTTACACGAGTAACATTTCAAGTTAAGAATCAGCCACGTCGCCAGGTGAACAGGGCGGAGCGAGTGTTTGTCGGATCTGTCTCATTTTCTGTGACCGCGACATAGTAAACATCACGCTCACGCTGATGTAATAGTCCATACGCTGACTACGTAGGGCGCGCACTTGCGTTTAAAGCACGTCACACTCAAACCCGGATCTGTCTCCGGAGCTGTCACAACTTCAATGATGGACAAACTAAACTAAGACAAACATTAAAATAAAAGCACTGCCATCTCACTGTCACTCAATATAATGACTAGCGATCGAGCAGAGGGTATATATAATAAACGCGACTGATTTACGGAATTTACTTTTGAGCGATATGAAATTGAACAGCTTACCGCACATCGTTTTAATTTCCAGCTAAACCAAGCCCGGACGAAAAGCGGAGTGATTCAGCTCGCGGTCGGATCCAAAGACTTGAAGCGATTACAACCCGCCGCCTTGACTTATAACTTACAAACCTGCTCCACCTCTGGTTACCATGACAACACCGACCCCGCCCACTGCGCGCCGACTGAAGAGCGAGACTTTAATTCCTGCTCAGAGTTGCCGGGTCCTGTTTGTGAGTAAACCTTTGCGCTAGTGTGACCTTCACTGTGTAAACTCGCTCATTAGTGGCCGAGTAAACGTATTGTTTATTTATATAGGTTATTAGAACAGCAAGTGTGATTTATTCAGCTTGCTTGTCGTATCGCTAGACAGACAGAGATAAAAAGAGAGAGAGAGAGAGAGAGAGAGAGAGAGAGAGAGAGAGAGAGAGAGAGAGAGAGAGAGAGAGAGAGAGAGAGACAGACAGACAGACAGACAGACAGACAGATAGATAGATAGATAGAGATTGAGAGAGAGAGAGAGAGAGAGAGATAGATAGAGACATACAGGCAGACAGACAGACACCAGATTACACCCCAGTGTTATCATCTGCTCTCTCTCTCTCTCTCTCTCTCTCTCTCTCTCTCTCTCTCTCTCTCTCTCTCTCTCTCTCTCTCTCTCTCTCTCTCTCTCTCTCTCTATCTATCTATCTATCTACCGTATTTGCGCGAATATAAGCACCCCGCTGATTTTTCAGGCACAAAAAAATTGTTTTCTTTTTCTTTTAATTATCGTTTCTGGTACAATTACGTTAATATTCCCTTAAATTATTTTGTTTGTTATTGTTTAATTCATTATTTAATTAATTGTTTCAAGCTCTGTTTATCTAGATGTTTATCTTATCCCCTGTGCAGCGTCCCAGCATTTTGAACGTGTCTGTTCCTTGGATTTATTTTACTGCTTGCCCGTCTTCTTCATTTTTTACTGGTTCGGCTCTTTCTGCGATGACACATTGGACTTGTTTGTAGCCGGTTGCGCTAAGCTAAGCTAACCCGGTCGCCGTGTAGTCTCTGTTTGTTGTAATCATAAATATTTTACTGTATCTTACTTCTTCCAGTGTTATTATGTCTCTGTTAAGTGTCGCAGTGTGTCTAATGTGACTTTATTTCTGTTACTGAGTCAATAAAAGCTTATACTGTAGCACGTCTGCCTACGGACCATTGTTTAACATTATATAGACACACGCGCGCCGAGGCATAAAGTCGACGTGTGAAATGGGCGCTTATGTTTATGCGCATATTTGAAATTGGCAATTATAAAGACCCCGGTCTGAGTTTTTGAGCGTCGAAAATTTGAAAAAAAAGGGGTTCTTATATTCGCGTATGTTCGCGTCTGTCTGTCTAATATTTTTTCACTCAAATTAACGACACAGTGAAAGCTCTTTTTACAAGCCTTCAAAAGTGGGTAAACGTCTACAGTGCATCAGTCAGAATCACTGTTAACTGAAGAACAGCAAACACGTAGTTGTAAAGACCCACCATGCTACGACGCTAATAAGAAACAGATGTGTTTCGGCACAGACGAGGTGATTACGTAAGGATATCCACTGCTTTTAACACTAAGATCGTATCCAAGAATGAATGTAAAAAGATGTCATGGGATGAACGTGGAGAAAACTCCCTGACTACGACCCAGACACAAACTGTGAGTTACTGTAAAGTGTTGAAGTGGGACTGTCGGGGGATGGGCAGACGCTGACCACTAAAAGGGTGGTACCAAAATGACAAGTCACACTCGCACATGATTCCTTAACGGAGCCAAAGTGCAGAGACGGTGTTGCAATTGTTTCTTTTCCATTTTAGGTCCCGTCGCAGCACTATCTGTTTTATCTAATCTTAGATTTTACTGTTTGGCATCGCCTCAGTAAGACAGAATATGGCACATCACTTGGGTTTGTAAAAGATTAATGTTAAACTTTGCTGAGTTGCTTTTGTAAACAACATCATATTGGTGGTTAGGGAATAAAATAATATATAAAATTTCAAAATAAATAGATAATTCATGCGCGTCTGTGATTATCTTTATAAATGTCAATATTTCACATATATACACTTTATTGGCATATTTGAATAGATAGTCAAGTCAAGTCAAGTCAAGTTAGTTTTTATTGTCATTCTATTACATGTGTGGACATACAGTAGAACGAAATTTCGTGTCTCACAGGACCACGGTGCTACAAACAACTAAATCTTTAGTATATACGTATATATAGATAGATGGATAGATAGATAGATGGATGGATGGATGGATGGATGGATGGATGGATGGATGGATGGATGGATGGATAGATAGATAGATAGATAGATAGATAGATAGATAGATAGATAGATAGATAGATAGATAGATAGATAGATAGATAGATAGATAGATAGATAGATAGATAGATAGATAGATAGAGAGATAGAGCGATGGATGGACGAAGGGATGGACGAAGGGATAGACGAATGGATGGATGGATAGTCCTGGATAATTCTTAGAATCTATTTAAGATAGTAGTAGATACAGTAGAAGATAAATTCACTGTAAATATTGAAATGTAAATATGGAACGGAACATTAGACTTAATTGAACATTACAGACATTACAAACATTAGAATTAGTCGAGCAGAGAACCATCTCACCCTGGTTCTTTTCACCATCAGGTCAGTCTAGAAGCTGCTGGATGAAGATCAGGAATCCCGCATCCTTGTGCTCAGAAATGGAACTCACTATTACTCCCATTTTTCCTCAAGTCGATCAGGCTGAAAATCAAAGGTTCTCCAGAATCCAAGCGGTGCTTTCATGCAAACGGCAGATTTCAAACTGTTCATCCAGGAGCAAAACCACCTGCTGGACCATAAAACCAAAACAACAACCTCTTACTTGATATAAAACACTGGATTACGCACAAATTGCCTATTTTTACCAATTCAAAATGTTGCTATTGCTCTGATTGCTTTTATTTTTACGTTATTGTTGTTATTTATAGAGTACAAAGTGTCTCAAAAAGCATGACAGACAGGCAGATAGAAACAGACAGATAGACAGATAGAAACAGACAGACAGACAGACAGACAGACAGACAGACAGACCGAAACAGACAGAAACAGACAGACCGAAACAGACAGAAACAGACAGACAGAAACAGACAGACCGAAACAGACAGAAACAGACAGACAGACAGAAACAGACAGACCGAAACAGACAGACAGAAACAGACAGACAGAAACAGACAGAAACAGACAGACAGACAGAAACAGACAGACAGAAACAGACAGAAACAGACAGACAGACAGAAACAGACAGACAGAAACAGACAGAAACAGACAGACAGAAACAGACAGACAGACAGAAACAGACAGACGAACAGACAGATAGAAACAGACAGACAGAAACAGACAGACAGACAGATAGAAACAGACAGACAGACAGACAGAAACAGACAGACAGACAGAAACAGAAAGAAACAGACAGACAGACAGTCAAACAGACAGAAACAGACAGAGAGGAACAGACAGAGACAGACAGATAGAAACAGACAGACAAACAGGCAGAAACAGACAGATAGACAGAAACAGACAGACAGACAGACAGAAAGACAGATATCACCTCGTCCGCTCAAAAAATCAACCGTGGTAGAAAAAGATGTCGACTTGTCGCACACAATCACAATGTAACGAGAAAGTGTCCATTCAAATGTAGTGGAGTAAAGAGTACAGTTACTCTTATACAGATAATCACTAATGTAGGCAAGCAGAGAGTAAAAGTTGCTTCTACTTTTGACAGTGCGTACAAAGTAGTACAAGTACAAAGTAGCCAAAACGTAAAGTAATAAAGTTCATATCCTCAATTCTTTGCACCCTGAGAGAATGAAATGGTGCGTAAGTTCAGTCAGACTTTACAAACATGAGAGCACGAGCTTTCTGTGGTGAGACGGACTGAGCTCACTGCTGTATGTTCCTGACTCATGATCACTGGAGAGCAGGGTGGACCACGGCCCGCATATTCAATCCAGACGTCCCGAAGGCTCCAGCCAGCGTAGGAAATGACCCGGTCGTGTGTCAGTGTGTAAAAGTACGACGTCACCGTGGGACTGGAGCAGGGAATTGGCTGAAGATAAACGTGCGCTTGAGAGAGGGTGCGAGGGTGCGAGGGTGGGGGCTGGATTTCCAGGAAAGTGTGTTTATTATGGCAGCATCGGATGTGAGGAGCCTGCAAAGAATCACGGAGAAGAACTCAGCTAACGTTGAAGAACCGTTCTGCTTTTGAGTAGGCGATTGGTTACTTGAGTATTTTCACACCAAAGTGGTTTTGTGTTGGTGTTTTTGTTTAGATAGGGTGTAAATTCTGTTCAACGGATTTCACTGTGCGGAGATTATGAGGGCGCACTGCCTCCTTGTGGCAGCTAAAGGCAGTGCAGGGGAAATGGAGTGACGGTATGTACATAAATGTGCGCGGAAAAATTCCACGTGGTTGCCTGAGAACCACATAGTGAAAGTTGTGCAGTGTATGAAACACGTCATGGAATTTTGCTTCTAATCGGAAAATGTGACTGCAATGACAACGTGTACTGCATGTGTGAACGTGAAAGTGGCGATGTTTAAGTATTAGCCATCCAAATCAATACGTACTTCTCTGTTAGGCTAAGCTAATTAGCACAATGTTTACACTTAGTATCTAACGCGTACAGAAACATGTCAATCTGTTGCTTGTGATATAATGGTATCAGATTACAATCTGATAAACACCAAATTTACAATCTGCTGGTCGATTAATGGTTCTAATGGTCTAATTGGAAGGCAAATAGTTAAATTCGCGGGCGACTTCGGGTTAAAATTTAACATTTGACAAAAGGGCCGGACCAGGCTGGAGAAAAATACACATTTTGGGACTTTTCACGAATGCAAAATTCATAAAAATACATCGCTTCACGAACTCCGCCTCGGGGCGAGAACCGGAGGCGTGGCATTTGATGCAAATTTCATGCATTTCTTCAAAAAGTATCATTCTTTTACGTACATTTTGTGTATATGGTTCCGCTTTTTAAAATGTGCTTATAAAAAATGTAAATAAACCTTCATAATAGATTAACCGAATTTACGTTTATCCGAAAAAAAAATATCCGACTTTCATTTAATTTTCACAAGTTCGGTAGGCCAGATCGTTTAACGGGCCGCATGTGGCTCCCGGGCCGTAGTTTGCCCAGGTCTGGTCCAGTCGGTCTGATTATGGAAACAGGTTAGTGCCAAAAATATCGAACGTAAATTTCGGAGAAACGAACGAAAATGGCAGTAATCCGATTCCATATCTGACTGAGACCATGCAACTGAAATGTGACGAGTATTATTTACTCCCTTTCTAAAGTTGCAGCCTTCCACTTGCACTTAGAGACTCAAAACGATACTGTAGTGTATAGACTCGGCGAGAGAGACAGTGCATATTAAAGAAGTCTACACTTAAGTAATTGAGTGGACTACTCCGTTAAACATATACAGTATAGGGTTCACTACTACCGTCAGAGGGCGCTATTAAACCAGCTCAAACGCTCGTTCTGGACACAACAGGTTCCCAAGTGCAGTTCCCCCGTAATCGCTAGAGGGCGTGAGAGCGACCTGGTACTGGAATATACCAGATGCTGACAAAATCAACATCGTTCAGTCTAATCCAGTAATAAGAAAATATTACGTTTTCACCAGCGTTCATGAAGAATAACTAATTAATGCTGAGTAATGGATTAATTAACTCTGTGCGAAAATACAAGTTTTTATAATTTATAATTTTGAAATTCCAAAGTTTTGTTTAAAGTTTACGGTTATTTAAATTTGCTTTTAGACATTTTGACTCTGAGAAGCACATATAAATTAATTAAACATTAAGCATTATAGACAATTAAGCATTGTCTATAGATATATAAAAGCTGCCTGATTTATGCTTCAATAATTTTATATATTGTATTTGTGTCTTATTCCTGTAATGCTCCTGGTTCGAGATGCATAATGTCGACATGCATTAATACATTTTTATCTAATCTGATAGCAACTTCATAGTACTGCATAATTTTAGTTTCTTTCAAACTCACAAATAAAACCTGAAGAAAACAATAGTTTTAAACCCTTTTATTATTGGTCAATTAAAAGACTCCATACATCCAAGTAAATACACTTGACCTCATGAGAAAACAACAAAACTTGTAACAAAAATATAAGACATTCTGCCCGGAGACACGGTATTATTAAATAAAGCGTCAGGCAGAATTCATTTGAATGCTCTCGGCATCTACTACATCGTCCCTCATAACGTCGGCATCACGAAGATGCTTTGAATCATAAAAAGAAAACACACAACAGCAAAGACTTACAGAATTAAGTTATCCTTCAATCCATTGTGTGATAACACCAAGTCGTTTCAACAAACAGAGAACAGTTGTCAGGACTTACGGTTTGTTAGCCATGATTATTACACACCACAGTTTTCCAGAAGACGAGAACATTCACACGTGATCTAGCACAACAAAACACTGTCCGGATAAACCAAAAAGGCGGAAGAGACAATGGCACCGACATAAGTGAGTGCACGGACGGCCATTCACAAGACAGGTGGAACACGGAGAAGCGCGAGAGGGTAGACCAGCTACGATCTGACGGTTACGTCGGCTTGCTTTCAGAATCCGGAAGGCGTCAGCACGTTCATGTCGCGGTGCTTCAGCTTGTGAGGACGCGTGGCCTGTCTTTTGCTCTCCATAGTGGGGATCTCCATCTTGGGAGGAGCTTTATAGTTGGTGGGATCTTCAGCCAAGCGAGTGGCCTGGGCCTTCATCACTTCCATGGGTGTTGGTTTCTGGGCTCCTTTGTAGGACTGTAGAGCAAATCCTCCTGGAGAGAAAACACAGATGACACTGAGCCGAGTACGGAGAGATACCGAGAGCGTCCCGGGCCTTTTTAAAAAATGGTGTCAACCTGTAAGAAGATTCTAGTATCGTATTCATGCGAATATAACCCCCCCCCTGATTTTTCGGGCACAAAATAAAAATGAAAATAAATATAAAAATTTTTTTTTTCATTAATGTTTCAGGTTCAATTACGTTGATTTATTCAACAAACCTAACTTGTGACTCGTATCATTTTGATAATGTTTTATTTGAATAATAGATGAATAAAGTCAATTCTAGTGGCCAAAACGTCACTTCCCAGGATCCTTTGCAGCAGTCCGCGCATGCGCAAAGCAACTGCTCGTGTGAAGAGAATTAAAGCAAAGGATTTACCGAGCGTTTTGATTGTGTCTGTTCCTTGGATTTTTTACTTTGTTTTGGATTTTTTACGTGTTGTTCATTTTCGAATCTTTCTGTGATGACACATTGGACGTGTTGTTAGCGCTAAGCTAAGCGATTGTGGTTTGGAGTCTGTTTGTTGTAATATAAATTATTGTACTGTATTAAGTTTAATCTTACTTCTTCCTGTGTCTAATGTTTCTTTATTTCTGTTATTGAGCCAATAAAAGCTTAAACTGTAGCACGTCTGCCTACGCACCACTGTTTAACATTCCGCTTATTTGGGTGCTTATATGCGCATAAACATGGTAATTTATCGATTGAATGATTGTGTAACTATGGAGTGAATGATTGTGTAATTGTATGCGCGGTGGTGACCAGTGAAGACCATGTGATTTACCTGTCAGAGAAGCATCTGTACCTGGGTCAGTTGTGGACTTGGTGACTTGGGGTCGAGGTCCAAAGAAGCTCCAGCGGTCCACAGCTCCCTCGGCGTTGTTCAGGTCCACACTAGAGCTGGAGCTGCTGCTCATTTCAGAGCCGGTGAGGGAGGCGGTGGAGCTCTGACTGTTAAACCAGCCCCTGAAAGCACACACAGAGGGCCATCACCACCACGTCCCACCGCAGATCTCCACACGGTCTGCCCTCCAAGCGTCCAGTACCGGCGTTTCTGTTTGGGAGAAGACTGAGGAGTCCCAGAAGGAGTCGACTGGCCTGACGACGGCTGCTTCTCTTCTTTGGCGTCGGCACTTTGCATGTGAAGTTTCTGTGTTGGAAGTTTCCAAACAGACAGTTTAGAACATGGGTCGGGAACCTATGGCTCACGAGTCATTTATGGCTCTTCTGGTGGCTGCTTATGGCTTGCAGACAAAGCTTTACAAATATATGATAATGCGTCCCGTGACACCAGTGTCACGCTATGTTTATTGATTTTTTAATAGATTTTCAAAAAAAAATATTTTTTGAAATTTTTTCCCCAACTTTGACTTTTAGATGTAATTTGATGCTGGAACACCAGGTGGCGCCAATTTACTGCTTAATTAGGCTTCCAGAGCAGTTTGTATTGTCCAATGTCCAAAAATTTGGGATCAATACCATTTTTTCCCAGATATCAAAAATCTTATCTACTGGGGGCGGGGCAATATTTTTACCCGAATTTTTTTTTTTTTCCATAGAAAGTTGTGTCTGATGGTATTCTTGAATATGCCCGGAAACATGTCAATGTTTTGATTTTTGTTTTCATTCTATTAATTTTTATTGCATTATTTTAAAACATTTTTTTTCATATTTAAAATTTTTTTGATGCCAAATATTACGTTCGTTTGAAAAAAAAAATGTTTTAAGCGCTCTTTCTGGTACCGTGCATTAAAGGGTTAAAAATATAAAACGTTCTCCTGAATTTCAATCCAGTCATTTCCTGATTGCAGGCGCCTGGAGCCAATCACAGCTGTCCTCGGGACAATACCATGTTTTTATTGGATAATGCTTAACATTGTCGTGACGTCAACTTCCCCGCCCTGCTTTTAATATTCAGTAGTTCGCTAGCAAAAAGCGCAAACATTTTTATCGAAGAAGATGGCTAAAAGACGAGAAGTGTCGTACTTTTCAACACAAATGGAGTAATTCGCCTTTGTGGAGAGAGCAGCTTCTGTATGATACAATTATCAAGCGTAAATTAATACAAAACGAACGAAATTCTAAGCATTTTTGTTTTGCTTTTATTTCTACGCTTGCAATCTCCACTCGTAAAACGTATTTTTCCGTTGCATTTCAGATGTTTGTAGTTTTGTCCATTTTGTCCTTGAACAATCGCGGGATGTGCGCTGAGCTTCTACACCTGACTATGTTTTGTCAGAATTAAAAGTTGAACGATCCACATGACCATAAAGACATTTTACTCACACATTTACTTAGTATTAAACATTAGCTATGGCTCTTTTGGACTTCATTTTTTACAAATATGTGGCGTTTCTGGCTCTCTCAGACAAAAAGGTTCCCGACCCCTGGATTAGACTCTCAAAAAACAGACAAGGAAATTGGCATGAGACGCATTGGACATGTCTGGAAGGCGAAGAATAACCGAATTGTTTGTAGGATGTAATCGATGTCTCAGCAGAAAGCAAAGTCACGCTCGATTCAAACGGCAGCACACGCGGGACAGGAAGACACATGACACTTTATCAGGGCGTATGGAACAACCTCATGCGAATCGAGCGGTTCCTGGAATAACAAATGACTTCTTTTTATATCACAGCCCGACTATTAAACTGTCCAACTAAATGTCAAGAGATTAACTGTTCCGTGCAAAAACCTTGAAGTTAAATCTGTAGCTTATGTCTGTGCAAATGCGAATTTTGTTTATCATCTTTACATAATATTTACAGTGGAAATTCCAAGAAATTCACTGTTTTCCCAGACGATTGTTGAATTGGAATTTCATTGCAAATCTCTTTAACTTCTTGAGACCCGAGCTTTAAAATGATACTCTTTTTAAAATGAGCTTTTCTATTAGCGCAATAAGTATAAAAATTAAACGTCGATTTTAGTACATGATTTACTGTTGGAGATATATACACACATTATTACTAAATATTTACTTACCGTATTTACGCAAATATAAGCACCCCCAGATTTTCAGGCACAAAATTTTTTTTTTGTTTCTGGCTAAATTACGCAAATTTTCTCTTTAAAATACTACTTTATTTAACAACCTAACTTTTGACTCAGACCACTTCAATGTTGTTTTACTTTAAAATAATAAAATAATCTATTCTAGCGGTCGAAACTACGCCTCCCATCATGCTTTGAGTAGAACATCACGACAACATGTTCTATTGGTTTTAGCACGTCAGGGGTTAACACAGCAGGAGGAAATATTTTGTGACGTCAGTACACAGATGAGGACATCAGGACTCAAGGGGCTAAAATCTCTTAAAGTGTCATTTCTTCATCTTATAAGTTAGTATTGGTCATTTGGACACCTACATGCATTGACTCGGGCAGACGATGGTAGCGAGTTTCTTCTGCGGTCAGGCCTTTGTGTGGAGTATATCCAGTGTCGGTCAGTCCGGCCTGCTTCTCAAACTTGTGCATGCTCTCCTGTGTCTGCTCTGAAAAACCAGCACATCCAGTTACAAAACTCGGCACGCTCTTCAAGATATAGGCAAACGTGTGCGATTCTGCTACATTAGTGAAGGTGAACGTTCTTACTGATGATGAGAGAGCTCATGACTGAAGAGGCTTTAGCTTTCACTACAGGGACGTGAGGCTTGGACGATTCTATGGACAAGCTTGGTTTCACTCCACTTTCAGATTCATCTTCCTAAATATGTGTAATAATAAAAAAAAAAGAAACATTACAAAAAGTAAAAACAGTGATATATTATAATATATTGCCAGCAGCTCTGTCTGTAGAGTCCTGTTGTTTCAAACATCATGTGTTTTATTCCCATGGAAAGCAGGAATTTGTTGAATTGTAAAAATTGTAATGAAACGTGAGTCATAAAAGTGTCTGCTAAATGACTGTAAAGTAAATTACAATATGAAACTAAGTGTCGTCCTTATCCAATCAAAGTTGATTATGTCAAAATACAGTAAAAAATGCACGTCTATTCATTCACATTTCTATTTCAAAAATTTTTAAGTTTTATAGTACGTATTTAATTACTTCAAACAGGTTCCATTTTATTGTAGTCTTCACACTTTACTTTTTATACATTGTATTAATTATTTGACCGTTTCATACGTGTATTCATACGTAAATTGTTTGTTTTTACTTTTTCCTTTCATCACATTTCTGGGTTTAAATCTAATTAACCCTTCCTATTATGTTTGGGTCAAATTGGCTCATTTTCAAAGTGTTCAAAATATTTTAAAAATACTTAAAAGTATTTTTTTTTTGTATTTTTAAACTATTAACACGGGTCAATTTGACCTGAACATAATAGGAGAGTTGATATATACTTTTATGTTCATAAACTTAAATAAAATAATAATCTCAATTGTCCAAGCAGTCATACAGTGACCGAGAACTGTACATTTACTTCCAAAATCAATGCTGGTCAAACAGCAGATGTTGCACAAGCAAGTGTGCAGAGCCAATACGATCATCTCACAGTGAGAACAAACGTGCGCGCACCTCAGCCAGTCGTGCAAACTTTCTCTCGGGTATAACTGGCCGCTTCCACAGGTTGTTAATATTAATGTCGATGGGGGGCGGAGACATGGGCCGCTCAAGGTTATCGTCATAGCTGAGCGCTCGGCGGGTCATCCCAGCGGGAATAGACATCCCCCCGAGAAGCCCCTCTGTGAGGCCGGAACCCGATTCCAGAGCTGCAGCCAGAGCCAGAAAAGCACTTTGTTAAACACTTCAGCCATTGTTACAAAAGAGTTGTAAACATAGACGCAAAACACGTTGTAAAAAAACATATATTCATTAATTGCCTTAATTTTTTTCCTTACCTGGAATGTCACCTTGCCTGGACACCATCGTGGCCAAATTGTCCTGGGTTTGATGTTCAGATATTTATTTTAACGGATAAATCAAACCCAATCACATGAGTCGGGTTCCAATCTGTAGATGAGATCAAGCGAGCGAGGTTAGTGACATATTAACCAGACAATATTTGACACTAAGGTCAGTGAGACATACAGAAGTTAATGCAAATTAATCATTAACAAAAGACCCTTCCCAATCTATCCCTCCTTCCACAGTTGAGTAAAAAAATTAACTCAAATGATTGACCATTTTAGTTTATTAAAAATTAAATTTCATATTTATAACTTTATTTGTATAATGAAGAAAAAATATATATAAAAGTCGGTTGCAGGTTCAAATCCCAGTCCGGCAGTGGGTTCATAACTGTGTACTATGCCACGGCTCAAGGCTGCCCACTGCTCCGGTTTTATGCGTGTTCACTTCACAATTCTAGTAGCCACATTGATGAACTCACTCACTACTACGCATTCAGCAAGAGTGTCGTCACTATTAAACTTGAATTGTAATTTGTTAATTGTACAAATGCTTTCTCCTATTACTTAAGACTTTAGCAAATGTTACCTTATTAAATGTTTCCGTTCAAGAAATACATGCAGCAATTGTTAATATGATCCCAATGTATCAGATTTTCCAATACTGCAAACACAATTGCCTTGGAGAGATTGTATCACAATACATTATAGAAGCATTGATCTGAATATTCTGAATGAAACCTCTTACCACTGAATGTCTGCTGAAGCGCCGCTGCCGAACAACTGACCACAGGACATTCTGGGACAAAGGGACGATGATGTTGAGAAATGACAGAAAGACCTGAAAAAAAACAAAAACAAAACAGATCAGTCACAAATATCACGGATTTGAAAACTGACAGACATGATCAGACAAGTACAGTCTGCAGATGTTTTACCAGATGTTTAGACACCCATAAAGCCGAGCAAAATTACGACCATAAATCTTCAGCACAAATGACACAGAACAGAAGATATGACCGGTCCACGCTGACATGTTGTCAATTATTACGTAACACTTCCGATCAGCCTGCAACTAATGCTAACGGTGTCGAACCCTTTAGGCTTCAGCAAACACAGCAGCTACGTGATAGAGCAAAAACGTACAGTTGATCACATAAATCAGCCCAAACAAACAAAGACTGTGTTATGTGTGGACTCGGTGCACGCCAGCCGCAGCGTCCAATCCAGTTTCAGCGACTTGAAACCGGTTTGAGAGATGCGCTCGCGCGTTCGTCAAACCCCATTTAATGTCGCACAGAGTCGTTTTACCTGCTGCGATCCGCCCAGCTAACAGTCCAGGGTGAATATCGACAGCATCTGTAACCCAATGGTCAAACCACACATCACAGATGTTAGGAAAGCGTCCGCTATCGTGTCGGCCATAACTTCCCGTTGCTCGGGTCTCACAATAAACCAGCACGCGCACACGCCTGCAACATCCCGACCGAGCACATCACGCACAGTCTCGCGAGATTTCAGGCCCGGCGACCAGCTGCGTGCCAGTGGATGATGGATCGTTTTTGTCTGATTCAAATTAACTAGTGGAAATAAATGTTTGGTTTCATTATGCAAGCGAAAAAAAACAAACCTAACTGCAAGTGAAAAAAAATAAAAAAATAAAAACTAAAACGTAGATGTGAAACAATTTGTTCGCTTCTTAGAAATTTACAGTTGATATTTTTGGCACTAATCTGATTCTGTTTTCCCTTCGCGTCCAAGTTACGGAGCTGCCAATCACTTTCCGACCAGCCAATCAGAGCCAATGGGGCCGCGCCCACGTGATGCATGTGCCAAAATAATGCAAAAAAAATTCAAACGAAAAAATCTGAAAAAAAAAAAAAAAAGTTTCAAACGATAACGTGAATATTGCAAGCGAAAATTATAAACCGAACGTATGCAAGTGAAGAAAAAAAAACGTAAATGAGAAATATTTTCGTTCGATTCTTAGAAATTTACATTTGATATTTTTGGCAATAATCTGATTTCATACGTATTTTTCCATGCATTTTTCATAACTGGCCATCACTGCATTAATGTACAGTACTTAAACACTACTGTGAATAAAAAGCTTTATAATAATATGCAAGAATAATATTACTTTAATTAAAAAACTGATATGTTCAAACTAAAATTCCTTAGTATAGATGCTAAAGTATAGCTTTATACATTTATTCGTCTATTTTGTCACTAGTCGGGCAATGAAGACTAGAGAAACACCCTTGAAATAAAACACACTATTTATTTAAAAAAGTGAAAAAAAGTACAAGATTGCTTACAGTTTTACAAACAACACAAGCTCTGTACTCATATAGTTTAATATAATTTCTCTCTTAAATAACACGTCCATATACCATGTATATGTGAGATGTGGAGCATGAATTAAAAAAAGTATGTTATCATCAGTTTCAACAAACACCTTTTATCTCTGATACTATACAATTGTTTGATTGGAAAAACTTTTTGTTTGCAGCCATAGTCTTTTGGAACGGCAGTGTTCGCTATGCTATAATTTAAATAACTTTTGGAAATCTTTTGGAATTGTCCAATGTTTAAATAAAGGACTAATTAAAAAAAAATATTAATTAAAAAATTGTAAAAAAATGTTATGCCATCATTATGATGCTTTGCCGTTGTTCAAATTCACGTAATTCAAATACAGTTACAGGAAAAGTCGACCCTGGCGTATAGTATGTACACAGTGAGATTATTACATTGCATCATTGGACTCTATAAAACGCATCATTGCAACTTAAACTGTAATGATATATATATATATATATATTTTTTTTTTTACCAAACAATGTAAAAGGCATCCAACAATCAATGCATTTATTACGACTATACATTACCGGACTGACTCAGTCTTATCATCGACATTTACTGTAACTCTACACTATGGTGTGGCATAGACACGGCACCATCTATAGCAGGGGTGTCAAACAAACGGCCCGCGGGCCGGATCCGGCCCCCAAGGAGGATTGATCAGGCCCGCAGAATAATTTGAAAGTGGAAAAAATGCATAAAAGGCTTGGAATTAAATTTGTTAAATAGCTGCAATTCATATAATTAGCCGCTGCTTTCATCAGAGTAGATAGTATCACTGAGACTGACTGAAAACTTTGGTCTCTACCTCTCCTCTACAACCCAAACAGAGAAAAGTAGTAAAAAGAGTGCAGAATTTTTAAAGAAAAATGGACCACGTCCTATTTATTTACAGAGATATTTCTAAGGAAGTATGAGCTGATTCATGGAATGTTTTGTAGAAGGACAGTTCATTAAATTTCAGTATGTTCCTAATGTTCTTGTGCATCTTTACACCAAATCAAAGGAAAGAGGTGATTTATTTGGTTATGTATAGAAGAGTATGGTATAACTGTAATGGTCCGGCACGCTTGACATCTCACTAGGCCGTATGTGTTCCACACTGTGAAATGGGTTTGACACCCCTGATCTACAGGGTCACGCTCTTAGAAACCACACCAGGGATGTATATGCATATCAACCGCAAGTGCAAAGTCCCACAATGCACCGCTGTACTCGTTTGTGCCTTTCACCTCGGTGGGACAACGTCCAGACTATTTCTCGGCGATGGAGGGCAGCATACACGCATGGACGCGAGCTTCTTTCCACGCGCTGCGACACTCGGCGATCCAGTGCGAAACCATAGTTTGCTTATCCACGGCGCGGTTGCTCTTCCCCCTCCAGCCAGCGGGGGCGCCGTCCTCCAGCTTTCTCCGGCTGATGGGCGAGCGCTGCAGGAGGCTCTGCACCGTGACCGTCTCAGCCAGGCCGAGTTCTGGACAGCTGCTCTTGCGCCGCATCTCAGGTGGCTTCTCGGGTCTGCGTGGAGGAAGGCTCCCCCTTCTGGTGGAGATGGGAAGTTCTCCTGCGTGGCTGTACAGGTACTCTAGCGGGTCAGACGGGCCTGGACCTTCTTCTTCTTCTTCTCCTGAGTGGGATTGTGTGGTCTGGCTGTGGGTTGGGGTCAGCTGAGCTGGGCAGATGGTGGAGCGCTGCTGCAGATGTTGGCGGAGCAGCCGTATGCAGGTCTTTGGAGGGTCCAAAGGGCCGATGGAGAGGATGTCGCAGTCCGGCTCGTGCAGAGGAAAGGTGGGCCGGGCCAGGTGGCAGATGGAGAGCAGGTAGTCTTGGGTAGTGCTGTGCTGGCTATTGGTCTGGTTCAGGTCCTGCACCAGCTCCTCGTAACCCTCTCTGATGGTGGGGAGACCTCGCTTGGTCAGTAATCTGGACCTGGGACGCATGACTGCTGAACTCTGACTGGAACAATCGGGGAAAACATCGTTAGTTAGTCGTTTTCAAGACAATCTATACACACACACACACACACACACACCTATGTAGTGGAAAAAGCTCTAATACAACGCCACCTCTTATAGAGTGCCACCATGACGATGGGTTGAAGAAAAGAATGCCACGTCGTTCTATTAAAGATTTTACGGTATTTTTAAAAACATTTTTTTATTATAGGAATTAGAGATAATTTTCTATTACTAAAACTGATCATTCTCTACGAAAACCTCCAAAGACATATTTGTAAACACACACACACACACACACACACACACACACATATATATATATATATATATATATATATATATATATATATATATATATATACCATACAAATTCTACAACATTACAAGTATACAAATATACAAATTATACAAACCACTATAGACATTTTTTATAGACAAGCACATACATATATTTACAGTATACATTACACACACACTTATTCATACATGTGTGTACAAATTACATATACACGTGTGTGTGTGTGTGTGTGTGTGTGTGTGTGTGTATGTATATTATATCATATTAATTTATATTACATATTGTATTTACTTACATCATTTCATGTAATATAGTTAAAAGCAGAGCGCCAATTTCGATATGGTTCGAAAATCTCACTCACTTGAATTACATAATACAATATTTAATAAAATAAAATTCAACATAAAATTCAGCTTTTTGGATAAGAGCGATTGAATAAAAAAAGTGTTTTGATTTTATTTTATTCGAAGAGCATGTCTCAATTAGACGCAGGTCTTTATTAAACGCCTTATTGTAACAATATTTTGAATAAACGCCCTGGCAACAAATGGGGCAGGTATATAAATGTGTATATACTGTATATACATACATATATATAAAATTATCTATTGACATTGTAGACATTAGTGACCTCTGTTTTCTACTTGTAAGTCCTCATCAGTTCTCTAATTTCTTATTGATGCCCTGTACTGTAAAGAAATCGATGCATATAATGGGTTACGGGAAAATGTGGAAGCCCTGTCTCTATGGCAACGACTCTTCCCATCACTTCTGAGGCTGTACTCAGATTTCATACCAGCTGGAGAACACGCACGCACGCAGACACACACACACACACACATGCACACACTGCTCCTCCCACACCTCCACCTCCTCCTCCTCCACGAATCACTACACCCCTTTTTCGACTCCAGATCAATGTAAACAACTTGACGCCAATTCCTATTTTTTCCGTCCTGAAATCATTTAGGCTCATTTTGCTTGTCGGAACATGACAGGAATTTCAGGTATATTCACCTCAGTATAAAATCACATCAAAACAACAATATTTAAACAACATTACAAATTATATAATTGCGTACACAATTATGTTTTATTCATTCAAATTCAAATTCCGGGGGAAAATACATATGGATGTGGGCTGATGAAAGGAAAACAAAGACTGATTAATCTGTTAGAAAAACAGATTTTAACAATGTATTGCTAAATTATTCAATAATCTTTAAAATAATTAAGATGTTATATTATTAAAATAAAATTGCTATAACTAATTGTTATGACATTTGATGCTGCTTTTTGATCTACCAACATGCCATATATATGCGACTCGCTACTGAAACATTATATTTGGCATGATATATATATATATATATATATACATACACATACATACCAGTATACACACACACACACACACACACACACACACACACACACACATAAACAGATATATACATGTACAGTAAATCAAAGCGGAAGATGCTTAGATAACACTGAATGTCAAAAAAGTATTTGTAAATGATGTTTTGTCATGTAGCGCGTATAACAAGTTTTGTGATTCGATAGATCTGCTCAGACCTCAGTGTCTAGAACTGAACATAACAACGAAGAGATAAGGTGTAATCATCGTAGTTTTTTTGTCTTCTACACAAGTGATTTTTCCTTCTCTCTGGTGGTGTGTGTGTGTTGTGTGTCGGCCTACCTGAGCAGGGTCTCCGCTTTCCCGTGGTGGTCTTCAGGTCCGCTGCTTCTGGCTTCTTCCACTCAGAACCTCCGACTGCTGCTGCACACAAAAAAATCATGGTTTTCTTCCTCTCCTTCCCTCCCTCGCTCTCTCCCTCCCTCGCTCTCTTGGCTGTTTGCTTGCTCGTCCTCTCTCTCTCCACTCCCTTAGTAAGGGCTAAAAATAGCACCTTCTTTCCCATCCCTGTGGCTGTGAAGAATCATTTACAAAATGGATTTTGCTGATGTGGTGGACATATAGAAGAGAAGGAAGAGAACGGACAGAATGCAAACAGGCAAACGGGGAAAATAAGAATAACAGCATGCAAAGCACCAACGCTGTAAATCAACCTGCAAGAACTGATCAAACAGCTACTGTAAATATTGTCACGTGACATAGATAAATATTTATCAGGATTTATTGAAAAACAATGATTAGTTTTACGCTTTGCAGGAGTTTAAACCGAAATCAATGGAGCTTGATTATGAACACTGTTGTGAACACAATTATTTTATCAACAATACTGTAACTAATGTATCATATTACATTACTAATATCACAGACGTCTTGTTCAATTTAAATACAGTATCTAATATAAATTCGAAATTCGAAATGGAAATACATTTTCAAATAGATTGATATTCTGCACTGAATAGTGTAAGCGGAAAAGCTCATATTTATACCCACATAAGGATTTATTCACATGAACAATTCAAATAAGTGTGAAAAATACATAGAGGTGGATTAATAGATGCAAAACAACAGACAAATAATGTGTTTTGCTATGATTCGTATAGGCTATGCACATTTCTGATGTTTAACCTGGCTTTTCATTTCATTGACTGTTCAATTATTTCATTTAATTGACTTTTAATTGACCAAGAATAAGTTGTAACATTCTAGTAACATAGTAAGTAGTAATACTGTCTGTGTACAATTTAAGTAATACAGTGGTACCTCGACTTACAAAATTAATCTGTGCTGAGAGCCGTTTCATTTGGCGAAAATTTCGTTAGATGTCATCGCTAGGTGCCATGGTGACTATAAATTTGGCCAATTTTTTTTTAGAAATGATACGCTTGGTTCTCGCGAGATTACGGAAATTTCAGGGATTTGCATGAAACGTCATTTCAAGATGGCGGCTCTACCATCTCTCAAAAAACATCGCTATTCTGAGGGAATACAAGCTTATTTAATGTTTAGGAAGCAAGATCTCTGCAACTAACTGGTGTTTTTGTTGTTTTTGACGTGCAGAGAAGATTAAACGACTGTTTTATACACGTCTGGACTCTCATCTCCATGCAGGCTAGCGGTAAGAAAAAGACGCGCTCCGTTCGTATAACGACAATATTTCGTAACTCGGCATGACATTTTCGCGGCGACGCATTTCGTCATTTGGGATTTTTGTTATCTAGGACATTCGTAAGTCGAGTATTATACAATTAAATTAGTGTATGTACATTTGTGTATGTTTACAAAACTCAATGGAAATGAGAATTACTCATCGTTTGCGTAACAATAATATGCAAAAAACACCACCGCACTGTACACGAGACATTTCTGAGGAGTATCTTCTGTTGTGCAAAGCCTTTCGAGTAGTAGTCGGTTTCTCCATAAGGAGAGTTTTAAAAGCATCGGCTGGCGAACACGAGGGAGAGAAAGAAGGGAGGAACGGCGAGGGTGGAGAACTTGTTTTGAAGGATTAAAGGTGGAGCGGTTGGGAAATCAACCCTTTTGGAGGGATGAGTTCATCGTGAAAACCCTAGTGTTTGTCCGGCTGGAGGTCAGAGGTCACTTCAGACGCTCTCCCATCCAATTCAACGGCCTTTCTGTGCGCGATCGATGGTTTGGAGCACGTTTTACGGAGATAAAGGAACGAGGAGGTGATTAGCTCATTCAAACCAGGAATTCTGGTTTGGGGCAACACCTCTATCCACCTCTTTTTAAAAGCGTGAGAGCGAAAGAGTTCGTAATTAGGTCGACAAAACTGCAATGAGGACAAACCTGTGGCGAGATGAACGCCGGAGCTGGGTAAAGCCTGTAAGAGCTTCAGCTGAGAAGAAGACAGGACACCATAGCAACGCCTGTGTGAATCACGGCCTCAGTGAACCGCACTGGCACCCAGATGATATATTCACCAGACTGGCAGGACAGATTTACACTGTTCCGTTAGAGTCTTGTTTGGCCATCACAATAAACCATCAGCACGTCACCCGAAACTTCTTGGAAGGAGCTTGTGTGTTTGTTCTGGTCATGGTCTTCACAAGCAACACAAACCCATTATCGATTTTTTTGCCATTAAAGCGCTGGTGAAAACAAAAGCATACAGTTGAAAATAAGCTTGAAATTGACTTGAAGAATACACACCAAGTGTAAAAATAAAGTCTGTATGTGGTTGAAAAATCTGTGACTGTAAATTATATTCAGTTCTTTTAGATTTTTATACTGTCATTTATTTTTCTGGGAATAGTTGTGTTGCTAGTAATTTGATAATTATTATTTATTTTATGTATTAGTGTTTGTTATATTGCAACATTGTAAATAAAATACTTGAATTAATTTGATTCCGGCTTCTTTGGTGTTCTTGATCAATATGATGTGAAATTTACGTAAAAAAACAAAAAGTTGTATAAAGTATGAATCATTTTATAATATCTCTATAATGTCATAATATCTGTACAGTATTTTGTTTAGTTTTTTTTTTAAACTCATAATCGTAATATAATACATGCTTTTAGCTCAGCTGCACTCATTTGTGCAAAATATTTAGTGTGATATTTTGTCATTGAAATGATTTTGTGTTATCATTTGTATTCATTAGAATACAAATGATAACACAAGTTCTGCATATTTATTTCACTCACTCATATACTGTATGTGTGTGTGTTTATGTAAATATATACAGACACATATGTGTGTAAAGAAAGGTGTGTACCTAGATAGATAGATAGATAGATAGATAGATAGATAGATAGATAGATAGATAGATAGATAGATAGATAGATAGATAGATAGATAGATAGATAGATAGATAGATAGATAGATAGATAGATAGATAGATAGACACACATCTTTTTAGAATGCTATTTTGCACTTGTTTTTCATTGATGTTTATAAATATCAAGATCACTTTAGGCATATTTTTTGACGGTGTTGATCTGGAAGTAAATAAAAAATAAATCCAAAGCATTCTATCAGAATCCAAACAACTAAAACGTGACCTCCTTTCTGTCCTTTACCTTGTTTCTTCTTCCACTGACGCGAAGACAATTCTTCTCCAGATCTTTGGTTGGTCACGTGACGAGTCCGACAGTAATCCCGTGTGGAGCGAGGGATTGTGTTCAGACATGTGGATGGATCTGCAGAGGCGGTGAGATGTTTACAGGTGAACTGTGAACCGGACGGTCTGGTTTATGAGTTTGATCACGTGGACCTGCTGTGAGATCCTTCAGAGGACGAGATGACCTTTATCATCCTCCCTCGCTGCCGACAGCGTGTTCAACAGCAACATGTAGGTGTTGCTAAAGATTTTTTTTCCTTCCCGTCCTTGTCGTGACTGCTGCTGCTGCATCATCGTTCTGTCTGGAACCGAGAAACCCGCTGAAGATACAGACACGTGACCTGCCAGCCTCCGCTCTGATAATAAAGCCTGTCTTATTTATTCTAGGTTTTGTGTTTGATCACTGGATTATGGATAAATACTGTATAACACTGTAAATTATATTCGGTTTTTCTATTTTTTTATACTGCCATTTGTTTTTCTGGAAATATTGTTTTGCTAGTGATAAAGCCAGTTTTGCTAGTAATAAAGCTCGTGTCATTTATTCTAGGTTTTGTGTTTGATCTCTGGGTTATGGATAAATACTGTATAACACTGTAAATTATATTCGTTTCTTCTAGATTTTTATACTGTCGTTTATTTTTCTGGAAATATTTGCTTGTAATTTCATCATTGTTCTTTTGTTTATTTATTAGTATTTGTTATTTTGCAACATTACAGCTTGTAGACTAATAATCGTTTTCTCCAGCTTCTTTTGTGTTCTTGCTCAATATGTCAAATTGAAAAAAAAAAAAAGATGTGTAATGTAAAGTGTAATATCTTAACACTATGCCATTTTGTTTTCTTAAACTCATAATTGTGATATAATGCATGCTTTTACTGTAATGCACTAATTATTATATACTGTATGTGTGAATGTTTATATAAATATATAGAGACACATAGAATGTGTATATATACAGTATATAGTGTATATATAGTATATACAGTGTGTATGTATGAATATGTATATAAATATATGTGTGCGTGTGTAGAAAGGTGTGGATGGATGGACAGATAGATAGATAGATAGATAGATAGATAGATAGATAGATAGATAGATAGATAGATAGATAGATAGATAGATAGATAGATAGATAGACAGATCTATGGGTTATTTATGTCATTTGCTTCGACTGGTGGATTTTTAGGCTCCGCGTTGGAGTTTAAAAGCTTGAAAACATCCAGTGTAAATAATCCGATGACCTGATTTAACTTATCGTGATATCCACAGTCACCGCGTCTATAAATAAACCTGTTGCACTGGTTAAACTCGAGGTCATTATCTTGAATCAAAAGATCAACAGAAATCCTCTGTGCTACTGTAAATAGTCACATATTAGTCCATTAAAGCAGCTTGGATTAGTCGAGAGGTCCATAATTGTGTTATTCTTTAATAATCCTCTAATGATCCCGTTTCCTTCTCGTCAGCTATGATTCATTTTTTTTGTGTAGTGCTTATTTTGTACATAAAATAAATGACCATTTCTATTAGAAAGACTGAAAATAATGACCCAGTACATTAAGGACAATCTGAGTTGAAACAAAACATGAGATAAATGTATACAGATCTTAAATATGTATGCATGTATAATATGATTGAAACGTAGGAAAGATTATTTTCATATGTTGTATACAATTTGTTCATGATCTTAAACAATACTTACAAATAAATGTATGTGCTTTTATATATACATATGACATGTGACTGTTTTTTATGTGCTTTTTGAACATTTCACAGCTAGACCTTCAGTTATTTTCAGTCTCAATCAATCTGCCCCACCATTTTATGACTATAAAAACCATCATAACAAATCGGAAATTTATATTAGTTTCAGAAACACAGCTGTCACCTCACAGAAACTCTTTTTTTGCCTCAATAATTGCCTTTGAACAGACAAACCTGGTGATTGGTGTGTCTGTGAACGTGGTTTGTCTGAAAACATGTTAAAGATTAAATATTCATCATTTACCAAGCGGAAGCAGAGTAGTGCGTTTCAATGTTGCACACACCAACAACCATGAGCCCAAGAGATGGAGTTTATATTTACTACCTGTTTACATCTCATTTTAATTAGCACTAGATCGAGTGTACATTTATGTTATCATTGTTTAATTTTGGCACATTGCTAAGTATTATATTGAAAGCAGAACGCAATATAAGGCTACAGTACGTTTACCAGCTGAGTGACAGTTTTATTCATTTATTTTTGGTACATTCCTTAAGAAGCGTCATTTAGACTTATTTGTTGGCCAGTTGTGGTCTGTGCAAAAAATATTAAAAATACTGAACCATCTATTGTGTTTTATTATTCACTACACTATTGATATATGCAAATATATATTGATTTTGATAGGTGTCTCTCACATTGTCCCACATCGATATTAAAATAGTGTAGATTAATGTACAATCCTGTACAATAATAATAATAATGTATTATACGTGTCCATTAGCATATGTAATATCGAGAGCAGCCAATTTACGTGACAAATCAAAAAAAAATTAAGTACGCAATAGTTACTTTTTCTGGCAGAATTACGGTGGTTACCAACCATTATAACAGTGTAACTCAATTACTAGCCCACTTACTATTTGTGAGAAGATACGGTAATTACTTTTTTAAATGAACATTCCAAATACCAGTCAGGAATTGCTTTACCACTTCATCCGAAATCACACATGAGCAGAAAACTCACGCAACGTGCTGGAAGTCAGAGCTTATACAATGTGATTACATAAAACACGGGATGAGGAACGAGGCCTGGAGGTTTCAAACATTTTTATTCCCTTCACTTCTGCATTATTAAGGCATCGTGAAGGCAACGTCAAATAGAATGGCGGAGGATGCGCGCGCATTAAAGTTTCAGACGCATGAAATATTGATCCCGGGACACGAAGGGATTTGTTTGTTGTTAATGGAAGCAGGAAGCGTGTTGTGTCCGTGTCCAATTGTTTGCTTCACAGAGAAGAACTTCTTCAATGACGCCCAGACCTTCGGCGCCATTGTTGTGAGGTCACAACCGCAGTATAGTTGACTTTTATTTGCCGCCTCGGAAAAGCCAGATAAAACTGTTTTGTTTGCGCGATAACGTGATGAGAGCTAACGCTAACGTGCAAAGACGCAAAGCTCTTTTATTTTAAAACATTTCTGTTGACCCGCAGAGGTCAAACTGACCCAAAAGCGAAAATATTGCTATTGGACGATAATTATATTGATATAATTTCCTGGAAACGTGCCACTTTGCGGTGGATCGTTCCATTCTGCTGCACTGCTGTTGTTTTTGCACCATTTATTTATTTTTATATTACTTTTATATTATTTACGAAAGAAATTTCCCCTTAGTGGTATTAATAAAGTAATGCATTCATTTGTCAAGTTCATATTGAGGACAATTTAAGGTAACTTTTAAAATCTATATCATGTAAAGACTTAATTAAAACTTTATTCTCCTGCATTGTTTGTCATTTTTATATACGTACAAGTGCCTTGTGAAGAAGGTTTTGAATTAGAAAAAAAAAAACAACCAGCACCTGATTTTTTAACGTACAGTAGGTAGATGTAGGATTTTCAGCGGCACAACACTGCCACCTGCTGTATATAATAGCGCAATGCATGTGTTTGAAAATAGGCACTTAAAATGGCAACCGAAACCCCGGTAAACAATTCAATACGTATACAAAATAGAATATTTGAAACAATATTTTTTAAAGTAACAGATGACTAAAAAACGTATAACAATTTGAATATCACTTTACAGTACATTTCCTATTTTCAGTTTGAGGAACACTGCCACCGCGTGGTCACTTTTCATCACGTCACACTATTTGTCAATCTTTCTGCTAAAACATATTAAATGGAAAAAGAAAAAAAAAAAACACAATAAAAATCAGACAGACTTATATGATTATCAGGAACTAATCAATGTGTAACATGAACAAAGCTCAAAGCGGACCAGTTTGTGGTGGTGTGTGAAAGGTACTTTATTAAATATTAACAATACGTACAATTCAAATGTCTATTTACAACATGGAAAAAATATTTAAAACTGTGCATTTGTAAAGGCAATTTCTGGGGGAAAACTGTAAATTGTTATTTATACATTTGCAAGTGTCCTTTTTAAATGTGTTTTTATGTCATTTACGTGTTTTTAGTTTTTACGTAATTTTTTTACGTTTTTAAATTTGAAGTGTGTTAAAGGTTATTTATACGTTTGCAAGTGTCCTTTTTTGGTGTTTCTACGCTTGGTTGCATGGAAAATTTACTTGTTTTATTGTATTATTATTTGTAATATTTAAGCAATTTGGTCAATCAATACAGTGAGACTTTTATTTTTAAATGCATCTTTTTGTGGCGAATCAAGACGGCAATGGCGCTTTCCAAATATATCCGATTTGTCCTAATAGGTCAGATCATAATTTTCGTGGGAAAACGTATTAAAGTTTGCTTTGTTTTGTTTTGTTTAATCTCAAATGTCCATCTCTTCTTTATCATCCACACATTCCACAGACCAGAAAAACAAAATCACTTTGCCTTTTGTAAAGTACGCAATTCACAAATCTCTTCATTCCGACACCACGATGTTATATTCTTCATAAATACTCGACCGATTTACATCAGAGTGCAAAACAACAGACACGAGGCGTTTGGAATCTCGGAGATCTGAGGAACAAACCAGAGAACCATCAGTCTCCTGGCTTTCTTTTCAGTCTGTGGAGGAGAAAATCTTGCCGTCTCTTCTCAGCAAGAAGCTCCTGAATGCGTTTGTTGTGCGTCTTCTCGCGGAAGGGCCCTCGCTGTCTGGGCAGGAAGTGGTTCAGAGCCACTTCCTCAGGGCTGATGATCCTGTAGGACACGTCATTCACGACGTTCTCCGGCCGCTGGAGACTAACTATGGCCGGATGACTAGTAGCAGGACTAACTAGTAGCAGCGTCTGAGGTGGAGATGTCGTGGAGACCGTCACGAGGTTCTCAGACGTTCTTGTGTGTGGATAAGCTGTAGTTAGAGATGAAGAAGCCGTACTGGGCTGAGGAGAAGCTGCACTTGAGTGTAATGGAGTGGTTGGACGAGGCTCTTCAGACGTGGATCCGTGATCAAAGGTCTCGCTCCATGTTTCGTCCTCGTAGAAGGGAACGCTGGTGTCTTCCTCGTAGAAGGTCGTGGTTGATCTGCTGGGAGCAGGTGTGGGCGTGGAGCTGGTGGTGGGCGGGGCTTGAGAGGCGGGGCTGCTGTGGTTGCAGGACTTGCAGCACATCTGCCTGTAGACCAGGTTGGAGCAGTGCTGGCTGAGAACCTCCATCCGGCAGAACACAGACTTGTCTCCTTTACAGCGCAGCCCTTGAACAGCCAACACATCCACATCAAGATTCAGACCAGAATCACAATCAAACTTTCTTAAAAAAAAACCCCAAAAATTCTAAATATTTTTCATCTTTACAGAAAAATATTCCACATATTCTTATTCATATCTTCTTTAATATGTGTACGAAACGTTTATTTATAGTGTGTGCAGTGTTATTTATGTTTTTGTTAATACATGCATGCTTATTTGCCTATTTACTCTACATATAGATGTTTTTTTATATACGTATAATTGACTGTTGTTGACATGCAGTGACATGCAATTTCCCCTTTATTACTTTTTGTATCACTGGTGATACAATTTGTTTGTCAGTTTTGAATGACCAAAATTAAAAAATAAAAATTCAAAAACCTAATGAATACAAGTATACCCTTGTAATACATAATTGTATCACCAGATGGCAGCAATTAGTCGCTACACGGTGTGTCCATTGCAGTTACCACTAGGGGAGCTGCTCCAAATTTGGAAAAATCGTTTTTTTTTCCAGATTAAAAAAAAAATGAGTTCTGGAAGTCTAGTAAAATGTATACTCTAATTTATAAAATGTTTTAAATTAATATATAATTTTGTATATAAAACATGATATACCGTATTGAGAATATTTACAAACGTATATACACCTATGGAATTATATGTTTACAGTGCTGTACTGTAAACGTTTAAAAATAAATATAAAAGTTATTTAAAAGTTATTTAATTTATTTAAAAGTTATTTTAAGTTATTTAAAATACAAAATTGATATTAAAATGTTCGCTCGCACGCTCATACGTGCTGTCACACACACACACACACACACACACACACACACACACACACCTATAAATGTATTCTACTGTAAATATAAATTAGCATTTAAATATGTCCATTTGCATACGTTTATGAGTTTGCTGATGTACTTGTGTATATTTGCGACTTTAAAATAAAGCAAATAGAGGGAAAAGAAACACCAGCCAGGAAAAGTGAAAGAATAGAACGTGCAAAGCGAAAGAGCAAGAGACGTTTCCTGGACGCTTTAAATAATCCATACATTTCTTCACCCTTTATTCCCACAAAAATGAACAAGACACCACCGTTACACAAAGACGTCCGTTCAGATAGACACCGTACGCTTCTGTCTCGGCTGTAAAGTGCCTGGAAAAGTCAGCGTTCAGTTTCGTAAACACGTTGTTTGTACGATTCTGATTGCAGAGGAACAAAACTCGACACACACACACACACACACACACACCGAATGCTACAACGTCTAGTTGATTTAAAACAAAACGTGCACAAAACGCACACGGCCCACGTAAATGTGAGAATACGTGAAGCGACGGCAAATCAACGATGGACAGACTAAAAAGTCGTTTTTAAAAGAACAGCCATTAAAAAGATCTGCACACACACACACACACACACACACACACAGTCGGACATACATTAGTCTAAATATTATACATTTCTTACGTGACCTGTAAGCTCAAAAATCCACACGAGCAGTACGATATATTACTGTGGTGTAAGAGATAACAGTCATTGATTATAATAACGTATATATATATATATATCTCACATCTGTTATATACATGTAATTGCTGTGTTACAAAGGCCTTTAAAGATTTCACCCGCATTGCTGAAGCTTTTCTTCTCTCTACAATCGGACCGCTTTTAGTTTTTTACAGAATAAGAGTCCCTCTGCGCCCCTCACACTGTAAACATACTCTATTGTGTAACGAGCTGCCACGCCCTTCAGGACTTGGCAGGCATGCAAACGTAACATCAATTAAGGCAAAATCCGCCTGACGTGAGACAGCACACAATATATATTCTATATAAGACTCCAATTGTTTTTATCGTCGATGTCAAATGACCACGAAACATAAATCGTCCAAGCATCGATGAGCTCAGTCCGTCTTCCTCACGCGCTTTAACAGTCTCGTCCAATCGGCTAGAGGGGCGGTGATTCGCCCGGAGCAAATATCTACAAAAATACACGACATTTATCAGTCACGATTGATTTTAACCGCCGTCATTTTCGTTCTATAGGTTCAAATGCTTGTTTCTGCATCCCTCGCTCGGACCCTACAATAGTCCTTCAAATCCGACAAAGCAGAACCGTCGCCCTGACCGCAATGACACCCACGCCATGTGCAGGGCAAACCAGGGCCAAGGAAGTAAAGCATCCCGTGGAGACCCTCAGAGGAAGTAAAGCATCCCGTGGAGACCCTCAGAGGAAGTAAAGCATCCCGTGGAGACCCTCAGAGGAAGTAAAGCATCCCGTGGAGACCCTCAGAGGAAGTAAAGGTTAGCAGGCGAGATGCAGAAGTGTCAGGGCAGAGTGTAGCAGAGCCAGAGCGTGAGAGAAAGAGCAAGAGTCCAGGAGAGAGAGGCCGGGCGGTGCAGGGTGGGCTCCTGGCTGGCGAGGGGGCGTTTACTTGAGGAGATCTTGGGGGCCGGGAACTCCGGGTCTGCTCTGGAGAGCCACTGGATCAGGAAGTTCCCTCTCTCGTCTGGGGAGAGACACAGAAGAGGGGGAGGATTGAGGAACAGTCCGGACCGGACTCCAGACAGCATCACCGCTGACCCCACACACCCCGCCCACAGACTGCTTAAACTCCTCCCCTCTGGCAGACGTCACCAGAACCACCAGACAGAGTCAGCTTCTTCCCCCAGGCCTTTTTTTCAGGTCACTGTTTTTGTTTTTTTTCTTATATTTCTATTAGGGCTGTCAAAGTTAACGCGTTAACACATGCATTAATTAAATACGTTTAATCGCTTCAAAATCTAGTAACGTCATTGATCGCACTTCCGGTTTTTCAATTTTTTCCGTTATTTACGGCTTTCCCGGTTTTTGAGTTTCACTTCAAAACCATTCAGTATAGTTTACATTAATTTTTATATTTTACACTTCAATATTCAATATTACAAGATTCTATACTTATTCTCATGAAAAATTGTTAATAATACATCATTATTAATAACACATGATAATAATAATTATTTGTGATTAATGACGATTAATTTGGTTGCCGGAGTGAAATTAACTAGTTTAAAAAAACGAATAGTTTGACAGCACTAATTTACATATTTATGCTAATATATGTTAAAGAGGGAAAAGACACAAATCCTTGTTTTAATTCGCAACTTGGCCAATAAAGTTTCTGATTCTGATTCTGAACAGCGTTGAGTCTGGACTGGACACTCACTCGGGCAGGGGGCCGGCAGACATGACCTGATGACCCCTGGCTTGACCTCCAGGCAGTCTCCGATGGTGTTGTCCGGGGTGCTGCACATGACCTGCCGCTCCTGGGTTCCGTTACCACAGGTCACTGAGCACTGTAGAGCACAAACTGGTCAAAAAAAAACTACGGACACAATCTGATTGAGTAAACTGTATTCGCAAGTGCGTTTGGCATGTGGTGATGTGTGCCAACATTTTAAATTCGCCATTTTCAAGATCACTAAGTCTATTCCTGAGGTCACACAACCAGCCAATCAGCAGCAAGGGGAGGGTCTACACAGAAGCAGACAACCAGCAGCAGGGGAAGGGTCTACACAGAAGCAGCCAATCAGAAGCAGGGGGAGGGTCTACACCAAACCTGGGCAAACTACATGCAGCGTGTTAAATGTTTTAATCATACATAAGTTAATTTTACATCACTGAAGCATAATGAAGCATGTTAAAAATATAGTAACCCTAGTAAAAACAATTATTTTTACTCTTTTTACGTCGTGTTCAGGGGCGTCCGCACCAGTTTTATGAATTCACAAAAATGTCCGGTTTTCACGCGTCTTCAAAGGACCATTACACATACGTAGGTTCGCCAACCGTGCTTTAAATTATTGGAGAATGGAATTGCGTGTCCCGTTTTGAAACAATACCGGACGGAGAGAGAGAAAGAGAGAGAGAGAGAGAGAGAGAGAGAGAGAGAGAGAAAGAGAGATGTTCTCCAGATTAAAATGATCTGTCGTATAAAAACGTTTTATATGACAACTGCCTACTAATATTAGATCAATAATAGATAGATATTACTGTTGTTGTTGTTGTTATTATTATTACTATATATATAGTATATACATTTATATATGTATTGTTGAAGCTGGGTTTGATAACAGAAGAGCTGATATTTAGAACACTATTTCATATTAGTAATTATTAACTAATGAATCAATTATTTTTATTTATTAGAAAAGAGTCTAGGACTATTACTTTGTTACAGATTTGTACAGATTTAATTTTTTTTATTACAGAAGTTAGTTTTGCACCACTGAAGCACATGACCTCCGAGAAGCCTGTCTGAATGAGTCTCGAGGCCGCGCTGGTTCTCCTCTTTTTTGGAAATCCAAATATGATCACCCCAGCCAACATCTGGATTAACATTTGCACAGGAAAGGTATTCACTCCCAAACACAGTCACCTGAGACCAAGGTCCAGCTCTCCACTGTGCCGGGCAAAGATGGCGGTTACAGGGCCGGCGGCCTTCGGGTCGGTCATCGTTGCAGTATTTGGCATTGATGGCTTTGAAGGATCCGTCCAGCTCGGGTCGGACACAGCGCACGGGTCGGGTCTGAGAGCCGGTCTTCCCACAGGATCGACTGCACTCCTCCCATTCTCCTGCCACCCAGCTGATGAGATCACAAGGCAGAGCTTGGGACACGCCCACTCACGTGCTCAAGCTAATGTTTATTCATGAGCTCACATTGGTTCCGAGCATTCCTTCTGGTTGCAGGCTCGACTGATGGCCCGGGGCTTGGGGATGTTGGAGCAGAGGGTGCGATGGACCATTTTGCCATCCGACTTCCTGCGGCATCCAAAGCGCGTGTACTGTTTGCCTACAACACAGACACACAGACACAGAACAAGCTGTTCTTCTGGATGCAAGAGAATCCATGTTCCTGTCAAATCCGTGACTTGAACTGAACAGAGGATCCAAGATTTTGGACCAAGATGCTGAGTGCAACTGAGACAAAGAATAACGGCATGAAATTTATGATAGCACAATCTTAACCCTCCGTGTTCGGGTCAAATTGACTCGTGTTAAAGGTTTAAAAATAAAAAAACTTCAAAGTATTACTTACTTTTGAAAGTTTGATTTGCAATATATTTTTTTTGTTTCTTAAACAACATACTTGCAATACGCCATCAAGAACCGTAACTGTTTGTTTGAAACACTTATCTCTTAAAGAAAGGAAAAACTCAATTATGCCAATTGAACTTTAAAACAATCAATGGCAAAAAAAATATATTTTCATGTTCAAGAGGATTCCAAAAAAATCCCACAATATAGGCATGTCAAATATGAAAAGTACAATTTCTAAAAAATTATAATGTAGAAACAAGTCAGAAGTGTCTCTCCTCAATCTTCTTAATGATCGGCACATAAGCAGTCGTTTGAAAGACGGTGCAAATGATTGCATTTTCTCTTCATCATAAACAAAGTGTGCTGCGATTTCAGCTTTGAAAAATACTGTACACATAATACTGTACTTTTGTTTCATCTATGGAGTTCTAAAGTGAAACTTTCCGTCTAAACGTCCTTTCTTGCTTTTATTAAATGCACGTGGAGCAAACAGCGGCCCCCGCAGGAAAAAAACTGAAACTGCGATAATGCACATTAAAAATAAATATCACTATTGTAACACTACAATAACTCTAGGTATTTAAAAATAATCTCATGCGTTAACGCGCTAATTTTGACAGCCCTAATATTTACACAAAAATGTATTGTATATATAAACCTTTAAACCTGTACAAGCCGTACAAAAGGTGTGAGCAATTGTTTGGTTACCTCCACCACATGACTTGGAGCAGTGGGACCATTTCCTGAGAGCCCACTCGAAATAAATGGTGTCGTCCTGAGGCAGACTGTTCTCCATTGAAGAGAGCGGCTCTTCCGTCAGGATGTATTTGTAGGAAAGTGTGACCTTGGAAATGCTCTGAGACTGAACCTGGAGTTGAACATAAAAAGACTGCACATAGAGCAAATTCCCAAATGATTTAGTTTATCACAGGGGTGGGCAAACTTTTTGATTCGCAGGCCACATTGGATTCTAACAATTGACAAAGGGGCCGGATCGAGCTTCCTGGTCAAGCAGCTGTCAATCACTTTCTCACCAGCCAATCATAAGAAGGGTGAAGCTCCCCTATGTGAAGCTAGCAAACGAAAAAAAAAATGAAATAAAAAAATCTGAAGCGGAAAAGATTTTACAAACGAAAAAATCTTTTTAAAAGATCTTTTAAAATCTTTTTTTTTTAAAGTTTACACACAAAACGTTAAGATTGCAATCGAAAAATGGAAAAAACAAGCGTAAATGTGAAAGTATTTTCAGTTTGCTTCTGAAATTCTGGGCGTCTGATCCCATAGACTGACAGTGTAAAAATAAATGTTACAAAAATACTAGTACAATTCTTTTACGTACATTTTCTGTTCATGGTTAAAATGCTCTCATAACAGATAATAACAAAAATAAAAAACTCTCATAACAGATTACCGGATTTACGTTAAAAAATATCTGACTTTCATTTATTTTTTACAAGTTCGGCGGGCCGGATTAAAATATTTAACGGGCTGCGTGTGGCCCCCGGGCCGTAGTTTGCCCAGCCCTGGTTTAGTGTGAGATTGGCTTACCATAATAAGAACCCCATATTTGAGAGGTCCGGTGCTCTGGACGGTCTCCATGTCATCATTGTTGGTGTATTCCCACAGCACACCTTTCTCGATCACCGTCCGCGACTCGGGGAAATCTCCCTCATCGTTCAGGAAGAGATGATCCGTGGCTTGATTCTTCACCGCTAGTGGAAGGCAATTTAACTTCAGGGAAAAGTTTGGAATTCATAACTTCTAACAAGTCGTTTCAATCTCTATCAATCACAAATGATGAGGAGACTTGAAATCCCAGGCAGCGTCTGAAAGGAAGTTTCACCTAGAATATGTGGCGTTCCTTTGAATTCTCGCACCAGTATGTGACGGGCTCCTCTCGGAATCTCCAGGATTTTCAGAAGACCTAGGGTTAATCTTCCATTAGCGCTTGGCTAGAGTACAAGCATCACTGGGGTTTCTAAGACTCGCCTGGTTTCCTTGTGCTTCGGGTGAAATTGCCTTTGACGATTTTACAGGTGGAATTGTCTCCACCACACAGTCCGCACTTATCGTCTTCCATCTCGGAGGCGATCACACTGTCACAGCCCACTTTCTGTGCAGAAAGACGGGGTTAACCCAACAGAGACGATCTGCTCATCATTAGAGCAAAACGATGGCTAGAGGCCTTTCTAGATCGCTGTCAGAAACGTTGCTTCTATTACGTTCACCATCAGGATTGATCTCTTTGTTAAACATTTATTCAGTCTTAGATCACTTCACATCTGAAGACAATAAACTAAAGACTTGCAAAGCTTGGTACTAAAGAGCGTCGTACTCGGCAAATGCATCCGATTCTCAGTTAAGCCCATAAACATTCCAAATGATCCATTCTTTTCTGCTTGTTTGTTTGCAGTGTGAACTCAGACAAAACTGGACAGAAATAACCATTTGCTTCATCTTTGGTCCATGTTTGGACCACAGAAATATAATTATGATATCATCCATCCATCCATACATTTTCTACCTCCATTTCTGGGTTACGAGGAGATGGAGCCAATCCCAGCAACTCTGGGCCTGTGGCGATTAAAATTTACTGAAACTAGTAATGAAACTATTTACATTTATTCCTAACTATTTTTCTATTTTAAGTTCTATTGTTTGGATTGTTAATTGTTTTATTTCTATTGAAAACTGACATGAATTGCAGTGACATTTACGCTTGAAACAAAGACTGCAAACTTTCGTGATATAGCGTAAAAAAAACTGATTTTGACTCTATTGATCAGTAAATGATTGAATACGTTTAAAAAAATGCATAATGTATTCCTTGGCTTTCAATCAATGCTAATTTGCCAATTTCCTAATAAAAAATAGTGAAAAACAATACTTTTACGCACCACACAAGTCTTCTAAAAAAGGAGATCTCTCTTGCACCAGACCATTCTATTTTTCTAAAATAATTACTCTCTAATAAAAATATATGGGTATATATTATTCTATTCATTCATTCGTTTTTGGTGCTTTATGTCAATCTTCTTCACCCCAAACATCTAGTAAGTAAACAATATTTTATAATTAGAGATCTTAGAAACTTGATCTGACTAGGGCCTGGTTTTTCTTCAGCTATGGCATTTTCCAGCATGAACTTGAGTGAACTTTCTACAGGTTGTGTGTAAGCTTTACCTCACACTCGCCACGCACACACACGCTGTGTGAGTCTCTGTAGGAGCAGCGGGTGCCATCGTGCACCATTCTCTTCATGGACACCACATCTCCGGTTTCTTCTGACTGGCAGTATAACTGACATCTCTCATCGGCTGTAGGAGAACAAGCAGAGGAAGCTAAAGCGGTGAGGAGGTTTTGTCTAGTGTGTTTACTGACTGTCATGCTGTTCTGTCTAGTAAGGTTCTTGATATAGCCTTGTGAGAACATCTACTGTATCCTTTTTTAGACAAATTGCTTCCCGTTTTGGATAAAAGCGTCTGCCAAGTGACTGTAAAGTAAAGTAAAGTAGCTGTTTGCTCCTCTGAGCAGCAGAGGGTGACGTTGACATTTATTACCTGCGAGGCCGGATCACTGGAGAAGCCATTGCTGCTAATCACATTTCCACGTGTTTGACTGTCCAATGTTTATCTGATGCTCTTCTCCAGCAGAATAACGGGGGCAAACCTCGGTTTACAGAGGAGCCAGAGCTCCATTAACAAGAAAGGTCGGTGTTTATTGAAATTCACGGTTGGGGTTAACATTGAAAACCCAATAATTAGATGCGTGAAGTGTAGAAAATGTGGAATGTTAGAAATTTATATTAGACATTTTTATTCTCATCTTTTTTTTATTACATTTCATAAAGTGCTTTCGATTTCTGCTTTAAGTTTAGCTTAGCTGCCATTTCGTTAAAAACTTTGCCTGTGTGAAGGTCAGTCTAAAGGTCAGTCTCTAACTATTTTATTTTTGTATTTAATTACATTGTCCGCAGATAATATTACACCAATTGTCCAACCTTATCTTAAAAACTTAGTAAGAATCTTCACAACTAAAACAATTTAGCTGCCATGTTAGCTGCTATGCTAGCCAAAAAGATTTAAACTCCAATGTAATCCTAGTCCTTCTGTCTCAAAGTCAGTTTCTACTGTAGCTAAATTATTTCTTCTTTTTTTTTTTTTTTTTTTTTTACATTTTCTAACTTGATCTGTACAATTTGTAAGGATTTTAGTAACTAAATATGATTCACTGCCACGTTGGATGCTAAGTTAGCTTAGCCGCTAAGCTATTAAACATAAAAAATGTAATCAATGTTACGTTTTTTCCCCAACGGATAACAGTAATACACACAGATTATAAGATTTGCAGCCCGCAACTGATAATTGCATAAATATAAAAAAAATTCTGAATGTATTTTGAACTTTATATTTTACTTTCTAAACTTTATAACAATATTTATATTATTTTATATCTATTTTACAAAGAACTACAGTAGTTAAACATGGTAACATACCTAACCATAACTACTGCATCCATGAACTGCCATTAAACACCACACAAGTTAAATACAACTTGCGTAATAAGAAAAATAAATTAAACCCATTCTTCACACGTGGAGGACACGCGTTGGAATCAAAAGAATTTTAACACTCGCCAGCTGCTTCATCACCAGAATGAAGTAATGTACCGTATGTACGCGAATATAAGCAATATATATTTTTTAAGTTTTGAAGTCAATGAAAAAATTGCTCTGCGCATGTGAGGAGTCTGACTGGAGAGCAAAAGAACTCGGGAAATGAAGTCCTGACCCATACAAACAACGTTTTGCTATATTTAAGCAAAACAATATAAAAATAAGACGAGTCACAAATTAGTAAAAATTGTATTGTGAAGAGAATATTAACGTATTCGAACCAGAAACGTTAATAAAAAAATGTCAAAAAAACTTTTTTATTTTTACTTTGTGCCTGAAAAATCAGAGGGGTGCTTATATTCGTGGAAATACAGCATGTGTCGCTAATAATTTAAGTAAAAAAAAAAACTAAAATAAAGACTAGAAAAGCACTACTCTGAGCGCTGCTACTCCGAACCTAACACTCACCGTCCGGGTGTTCGTATGGCAGCCAGTGATGTTTGCTGCCCTGATGCTCAAAGTGTGGGTTCCACATCGTGCATTGCTCTTCTCTGAAGTCAGCCAGAGCCTTCGCACACTCCTCCATGTTACACAGCTGGAACTCGTAGTTGTTTCCATAACACGTTCGTCCTCCATTGGCTGGACTGGATAACAAGGTGCACAATGATGCAATGGAAGCAAACGTGGCCTTCTGTGTGGCAGACGCTCACATCGGGTTGTTGCATTCCCGCGTGCGGAACCGCACTCCACCGCCGCAGCTGCGCGAACACGAGCCGAACTTGGTCCATTGACCCCAGTGACCGTCCTGCCTGAGAATGTCCGGAGTCAGCTTGATGCAGTGGCCCTTAAAACAGTGCTGGGGAAATGCATTTAGAGGAGATAAAAAGGGCATTTAGTTTTCTGGAAACTCGGAATGAGCTCCATTACGGCCATTAAAAAGCATTTCCAACCTTCCCTGTGGCGCACTTGGTCCCATCGATTGGAGGTCCTTTCTTGGTCTTGCAGAAGAAAGGGTTCTCAGGGTGACTGCACCACAGCTGCTTGCAAGGATCGTAGGTGCTGTACTAAAAGAATTAAAAATAATAAAATAAAATAATAAAATAATTTCTTGCTCAGTGCTATTCATGTTGCTGATTTACGTGCAAGGCATTGCATTTATTGGTTGAAAAACGTTGACTTCAAAGACTTTTATTGTGTATTTGGATGCTGCAGTATTAGCGCTAATGCTAATGCTAGTTTAGCGAGTAAGTGTAGAAGATTAGCATGTTCTAATATTCTGGCAGCATGGTGTGTATTGTAATGGGTAATTGTGTGAAATTACATTAGTATGACTTTCAAGTTAATATAGTAAGGAAGAAAAAAGGAAAAACTATGCATGTACTGTAACAGTTACATGAAAGGAAACGTTTAACCCAATTCTAAAAAAAAAAAAAAAAAAAAAAGATGAAGAGGTATTAACAAACAACTCTCATGTCCTTAAAAAAATTTTTTTTTTAAATTTGAATTGAAATCTGAAACATTTGCAGCCTGTCTAATAAAGGTTCAATTATTATTATTATTATTATTGCAGCCTATAACCAACAACAAAAAACTTTTTCTCGTGGGCCTTTTATTGTGGAGATATTGTCCACATTACATATATTTAATGCTAAATGCTAGATGCTAAACTACACAGTAGACAGTTGATTTTTGTCTCAAACGAAAACGAATTTTTGGTCAATGTGTGAAAATATTCCAGTTTAACAGTTTAGGCCACAAGTCATCCTAAACACAAAAGTTTAGCAATTTGCTAACAACTTAGCAACTGCTCAAAAATATTGTTTATGCAATGCAATGAACTGGGTGAAATAAAGCACTCCTGAATCAATTTACTTTACAGTCATTTGGCAGACGCTTTTATCCAAAGCGACTTACAAAAAGAGGAGCAAGTGAAGCAATTTGTCTACAATAGGCTACAGTAGATGTCAATACAGGCTATATAAGGAAACTTACTAGACATAACAGCATGACAGTCAACAAAAACAGTGAACACAAGACAAGAAACACAAGACAAAGTTTTTTTTTTTTTTTTTTTTAATCTAGATGAGTTATTGCAATTATCTGCAAAAAGCTGTGGCAATAATACTGTAAATTGCTGTGTGAAGAGGATCGTAGCAAAGTATTATTTTCCCCTGCGCAGCAAACCCGTATTTGAAAAAATTCAAAAACTGTATTTGCAAAAAATCTATTTGTTTCCGTGCTATCAGCTCCTTGCCTTTGTTCTTTGTTTTTTGACTGTTTTCCGACGCTTTTGGACTTTGTTTCTAGCTGTTAGCGCTAATTTACCAGATGCTCCGTCTGCTCAAGTAATAAATGTTTTTTTTTGTTATAAACATGTTCTTTAGCCCCTGCCAAGTGTCGATGCGTGACTAATGCTACCTGTTATTGAGCTAATAAAAATTAAAAGTAAAAAAAAGTTTTTTCCATTTATTTCTGATTGCTCCTCACTTGATGTGTGGAAAAACGTTGCGCTTATATTTACGTGCATATTTGATATTGGTGATTATAAGCACCCCCGAGTTTTCGAGTTGGTAAAATTGGAAAAAACGTGTGCCCATTTTCATGCAAACACGTTATATATTCCTATCTAAATATTTTTGTACGTATATATTAGTAAAAGCTTTGTCTTCACTCACCGCAGTGCACATCATGTAGCCCACGCCAAAGTCAAATCTGCACTGTTCGTTCATAGAGTAGTGCAGACCAGGAAGCTGAGGCAGGGTGGGCCACTCGTGATCAAACGGGTCGTCTCGAAGACAGTCGTACGTACTGCAGGAGTAAGAGAACTTTAGATGGACAGAATCATGAGGTAGAAAGCGGTGGAGCTCACTTGAGGTATCTTCTGAGCTCTTGATGACTGCAGCGAGACCAGTGAAAGCGATGGAAAGCAGCTTGAACCAGAGGAGCCATGATGCTGCCCATGGGCACCTCGTCTCCGCACTCATTAGCCTGGCCGTCGTGCTCCATCCCCAGCCTGAGCTCAACGCAAAACACACCATTAACTTGGTTCTTTGAGGCTTCTCATTTGAAACTACATTTAAGCTCTTGAGAACACGTTCGGGTTCATATCGAAGCTTCTCACACATGTCCTGTCTCATGGGCCACGACGAATGCCGAGGAGAAACCGTCCTCGTGGTTCAGAGTGCAACTTCTCACCGGATGACACATCCCTGTCACTGGAGCGTAACCTGTAATAGAAGGACATTTTTTGGAATTCCTAAAAAAATTCAGAAGTTAAAAAAAAAATCAGAATCTTGAAACCGAGATTTTATAAATGGCTAATAATCCACTGTTTGTCTCCTTGCACTGGCTGACAGTTTCTGGTAGGACCAAGTTTAAAGTTTTAACCTTCTAGACTATTACCATTTTCAAGACTATTTTTAGCAAATGTTTGGATGTGTGCAGTGTAATTTATGGTTATGTTTGCGTACATTTATGTATGTTTATTTTTATATTATTGTATATAAACATTCTTCATTCTTCTACTGTATATTTTTTTTTCTGCTGTTGTGGGATGCTAAATCTGGGACAAATCAAATTCAAATTTTATTTGTCACATACATATTTTACATAGTATGAAAGTGTTAAACTGTCCAGTTTAAGGTGTCTAAAAAGTGACTCCAGAAAGTGTTTTGCTAAAGTGACCAGTTAAAAGTGTCCAGTAGCCAGATAAAAAGTGACCAGTGTAGTGATGATCAAAATGCAAGTCAGCGTGACAGTGGCACAGTTCATTTTCAAAATATTGTACAGGTAAATTTGCACTATTTTTTCTTTACTAGGCATTTTAAATGAATTTGTAGTCAGATCTATAATCGAGCACATATTACATTAAAATCCCGCTGCCTTTATTCAAGATTCACGACTCTACTACATTGGTATTAAGAGCTTGTAAATGTGGGAAGCACTTATTACCCTGCATGCCCGTGGGCCCAAACTCTTGTCTGGTGAGGAAGATGGCATGATCGTGGTATTCTGCGTCATTCTTGTCCTCCTTCTGCTGGAGGAAGGCCCACCGGCAGACATTCTCCAGACTCTGAGAAGCATTTCCCAGCTCGATCAAGCCCATAGACTGACAAGAGCAATGGAATCACAACACAATATGAAACAGTCATTAGTCTTAACATGAAAACAGTCTCTAATATGAAAAAATTTGAAATTGCGAGTTTGAAGTTGAAAAAACAAAAAATATTTCGATTATTTTTCGATTAATCGCCCAGCCCTTGGAATGCCACTTGTAATATATAATTTCCACATGTTGTTTCCAGTAAAGTGACCACTAGGGGTGCTGCTGCAAATTATAAAAAAAATATATATTTTTTTTTTGTTTCATATTTCCAGAAGAAAATTCCCCTTGAAGTCTAGGGGACAGAAAAGTAAAATTTGTACTCAAATTTCTATGAGAAGGGTTGTCGGGTTGGTTGCTTGATTGTGGTGTGTTAAATTATTGTGATTGAAACGATTTTGCTATTTGTGACATTGTTTAATATTTGTAAACGGATCCTTTTGTTTTTTCTAAAAAGTGAATTTTTTTTGTCATTTTACAAAAAATTCTTTACAAAAAAAACAAACGCAAACAAAACCAATCTTACTTTAGGGGAACAGAGCATCAGGATTCTAACCAGGACAACGTTGATGTGGGCACCGAGTGAACTGTCCTGATAAATCTCATTTACCTGTGGAGCAGAAGAAAAACGATGAAATGACAACCACTCTCAAAAGATAAGACATGAACAAAACGTGGTGAAAAAAACACTTATAAGGCTCGGTATTAAACACACAACACTTAAAGCTGCAATGCCCTCGAAAAGGAATTAAGGTTTCATTCCTGACACTAGGTCTGAACACACACAAACCCAGAGACAGTTTCAGATTAATGCAGATAAATAACGGCTGGATGATCTGACTGTGAAAGAGAAAACAAATCCCACTGAAACACACACACACTCACACACAGACAGATGGAGAAGTGTTTGTGTAAAGGTTTACAGTTCCAAGTGGGGATTAAGAAGGCAAAAAAGTAGGCACAGATTCTCCGCAAGAATCTTTTTGAAACTTTGTCATGGACATACATAATTCAATGCTTTGTAAAACAAATATATATATTTTAAGCATCTACTTGTAAAAAAATGATAACCACACAAGCTATGGTGATTTTTACGGTGATATTTAGGCGCATATGAACCCGGTAAGTTCTCGTACCAGTCACTTATGTATGGAATCAGATCAGTGCCAATAATATCAAACGTAAATTTCTAATAAACAAACGGAAATGTTTTTTTGAAAATGTGAAAATTATTTTTATCCAAGCAAGAAAATTCATGTCCTATTTTCTCAAATAATTTTTGAGTGAAATAAAATATTCCCATCACTCCATTATAATACCAACCCAATACTCATTATAATAATCTGCGTATTGTTAATGTCGCAGCTACACGTTGGCTTTATTAAAAATGTACTGTACATTGATAATCCATTATTAAAATACTTATAAACAACTTATAAAATAGTTTCATTGAATGTCCTGGCTAAGATATCAGATTAAAACGGGAGAAAAGATATTCTGTAACACTCCTTCAGACATGAGATGAGATTATTATTAATATAGATACAAATGCCCACCTCTAACACACACACACACACACACACACACACACACACACACACACACACACACACACACACACACACACACACACAGACACTTTTTAACAAGTCATGCATCCATTTAGCTTCAGGAGGCACCTACCAGAATAAACCTTAAGTGTTAATAATTAAAAAACCGCCAGACATTTAAATAAAAGTAATGCTTCGTTATCGCTGCTGAAAAATGGCCACTATGCCGTTTCCAAGAAACCCTGAAGTCACCGGGAACCATGAAATGTCATTATACCATAAACTAAAAGATTCATACCAGAGCCCGTTCTCTATTTCTGCTGTTTCCCAGACGCTGGCACATTACTAATCATACTCGGGTGGTCTCGTCTGGCCCTCTGCGGGACCCCCTCAGTAGTTTATTAGTCCAGAATGCTGCGTGTAGTGGGCAGGTTGCTAATTGACGTGTGAGAGGCCAAAGTGCCAGAAAATCATTAGGACTAAATTAATAATGCAACAAGGTCTTCCGTGGGAACGTGTGTCCTGCATAGCAACAGATTTGCCATACGAACAAAAAAAATATATATAATTAAAGGACAGTCTGGGGTCGGTATGTAAAATGTACACACACACACACACACACACACACACACACAAATATTTAAAACACAACCTGTCAGTCTTGGGAAAAATAATCATTATTTAAAATATAATAATTTCAGGCTAATGAAAATGCCCACATTTTCTAACCATAGTTTAGACAAAATTTGCTTTACATTACAGGTATGATTAAGAAATAATTAAATGTGTTTCTTTTTTTATTACTGTATTTATGTGAGTAAAAGCACCCCACAGATATAAGCACCCCCTGATTATTCAGGTACACAAAATAAATAAATAAGAATTTGTATTTTTTACATTTCTGGCTATTACTGTTTAAAAAGCTTTTTTTTCCCTTTTTTTAACAAACCTAACATGTGACTTCAATGTCGTTTTACTTAAATAATAGTTCAAAAAATATAAAAAGAAAATGCTTTTTTGATTGTGTTTGAATTGTGTTTTTTTACTCCGTTTTGAATTTTACCGAATTTTACCGAGTTTATTGACTCGTCATTTTTGATCTACCGGACGCAATATGGTATGTCTGTTCAAATATTAATGATTGTTTTTTGCTTAAAAAGTAATAACTGATAATTAATAGTAGTTTAAAACGAATAAATATCTGACCCGCACAAGGCATTGACCTTTCCAACTCCTCGGCCGTCTTGAGGTTCTGAGAGGCGCATGGCGAGTAAAAAGATGGAAAACGGTGACACGACAAGAAAAGTTGTAAAGCGCAGTGTTTCCGCTTCAACATGCACGTCAGGCCTTGTCGGGGATCTTAAGTGCATCAATCTTTCAGGCTGGAAACCTTGTCAGGGATGTGAATGTAATTTCTGGATTCTGAGCAGTTGTCAGGGAGAAAGATGATGGTGCGGATCAAGCGTCCACTTTTAGCTGCAGTCCACTGCACATGACTTTTTTTCCTCAAGTCTTTCAGCAGCACAAAAAATACGTATATATCCAAAACTAATGATGACGCATGAAAAGGAACATTGTGGTCCGTGTTTCATCATCATTTTCATCATCGTCTTCGTCAACGACACATACTTATATAATATTGAAAACTAAACAAATACTATATCAAAACTCCCGTTTAGGGACGCAACACTATAACTACATTTATTGACACTTTTTAGGATAGAAAAACTATCCTTACGCCGCGTGTGGAGCAACCGTCACGTGCAAAAATACAACACACCTGAAGCGCCATCTGCAGATGAAACTTCCTTTTTCAGCGTGCAACCATTTGTTACTTATATACGTGGTGCAATAAAAATGTATTTCATTTTGCTGCATTGAATTTCCTCTTTGTTGAGGTTTCATTGATGAGAATACATTTATTTGAATTGAAAAAAAAAGTTCCTAAAAATAAGTTCAAGAAAAATGAATGTTTTTCCAAATAGGTAAGTCCTTTGTATATATTTTATATGTTCATAGTTAACTACATGTTATTATTTCTTAGACATAGCAACTTCCGTCAACTTTTAGAAGATATAGCACATATATCTTCTTTGGCTAAATCTATACTGTAATTTAGTCGACTAAAATGTGGTATTTAGTTGACTAAAATTAGACTAAAACAAAAAATAATTTAGATGACTAAAATAGGACTAAAACCAAATTGAGTTGTAGTCAAAAGATTATGACTAAAACTAAATGAAAAATCTTTGTCAAAATTAACACAGATCGCGGTACAAAACTTGTCCGGCAATGGACGAAACTAAACTATTCATTGATAACCCGTGACTTACTAGTCTAACCCTCTCACCATTAACCTCACCAGAAGATACTTTGAGAACACTTACAATATTCATGAGAGTCAGAACGTATTTCTGGATGTGCTCTCTGCCGTGAAACATCACCACCGAGCAGTCCACTCCTAACAGAACCTCGATGTTGAAGATCTCGTCCTCGTACGTCTCCCTGCGTGATCTCATGCGGCTCTGCGTCTTTCCACCGACACTCTGGGAAAGATAATCCAGCCCAACACCAAGAGGAGAACCTGCAAGACACACAAACACAATTAATTCATCATTTTAAGCAAATTATTAAACAAATTCAAAATTCTATTACCAAAAGAGTGAAAAAAGAATTATCGTTCAACATACAATATGGAAAGTTTGTAACGTGTACTGTGAAAGCTATGAAATGCTTTCTTCTTATTGTTACCTAATAGTTAGTTAATAATGAATTAAGCTATTTCTATTTTGGATGAATTTATCAATTTCATTGTTTATTGTCAAATATTGTCCCATAAATAATTTAGATTTTTACAATTAAATATTGATACATTTATTTTCATATTATTTTACATGTATTTTGTTTTATTAAAAATTATTTTAAAGCTAATTTAAAATTATATTTGTAAAGTTTTTATACCTTTGATCCTGCAACAAACACATTTCTCTAGTGTGGGACAAATGAAGGAGTATCTTATCTTATCTTATCATATCTTATCAAACTAAATTGGTTTCAATCAAATATTGTAGGGAAATTTCACTTGCTTAACAAAAAGATAAACCTTTGGGAAAAATGCACCAACTGATGTTGTTGGTATTTATCGTAATTATCGTATCATGTGAGTTCAAACTGCTATAAAATCATACGTTGGTTGCAAACATTTTTATGCGGTCAAGGAATTTCTGGATCAATACTCATAGACTTGGTAATGCCGATGTATTGACTGCACACTTGACACTGCAGACAGCGGCTAACAAATGTTCTTCATTACTTCTTTTAAAATTGCTTTCTACAGTGGAAAAAACAGACTATTAAACCCAGACGAGAGAAATCGAATGCAAATGTTTCCATTTTGAGAAGACGAAATAAACATAATAAACCTCAGACGTGTTTCTGACGAGACCTTTTACATCAGATTTATTCATTTATGTTACGTATTTATAAATCAGACTTTTTTTCAAGCGGCTGTCAATCACATTCTCACTAGTCAATCAAGGCATTACCAGAAATCCAAACGAAAAAAAAAATGGACGAAAATATCTGAAGCAGAAAAAAAGTTTCAAACCAAAACGTGAAGATTTTTGTTTGTTTCTTAGAAATTGAAGTTTCATATTTTTGGCATTTGATTCCACATACTGACAGTATACAAATTCCTGCATGTACATTTTGTGTTTGTGGTTATGCTTTTTAAATAGTGTTACATAAAAAATAAAATAACCCTTCATAACAGATTAACCGCATTTACATAAAAAATCTGACATTCTTTTAATTTTTTACAATTTTTAACGGGCCACATGTGGCCCCCGGGCCGTAGTTTAGCCAACACTGGTTTATCATAATATTAAAAAATTTGTCTGACTTTAGCTTGACACTAATTAGAGCAATTACATGTTAATTGCGTCTCGATTTCTGAAATGTTTGTCTTACGAAACTGCTGTTGGCACAGATTATTGTTTTACGTCAAGATACCACTATATTTGATTGTTGTGAATTAAGTATAACTACATTATTTCAAGAGCTTTCAAGCATTTCATTCAAAACTTGAGAAATTTTAAGGCGTTTAAATTCAAGCATTTTCCATCCTGCAAACCAAATTTTAATTGAAAAAAATAGCAACAAAACTGATTGATACAGTATTGCACCGTCAGGCGAGACCTCCACAACACGGCCTTTGTATTTCAAGGGTAACAGCTTCCTGTGTGTCACTGCGATCTAAAAATAGAAGGCTACAAATAAGCATCCTGTGTTATAGTTGCTATTCTCAGAATTGACATCCGCTTCGGGTCATCTCCTGACCCGTGTCATTGCTGTACAGCGCTACGGGAAATCCAGGAGAGGTGAAGAAGAGCAGAATATTGATGAAGGCAGGACAGACACGAACTCCGGCCAATTATTATAACACCGTGAATCACTGAACGCTGGGCTTGACAGCTCTGACACGTCTTCCTCACAGGGGTTATTTGTATTTCCCCAACAGACACATCCCAGGAACGAGCACAGACAAGAGTGGATCCGGAACCTTCTCCACGCTTTTCAAGATTCCAGCTTGAAGTGAAGTGGAGAAATCCTCTCGTCAACAGTTTAAAAGAGTCTTTCCACTTGTTCCTGCCTAAAAAAAGACACCGGAAAGTGGCAGGTAACGGTGACACAATGGAAATCAAACTGTCTTCACACAGCTGTATATACCGTAATTACGCGAATATAAGCACTCCCATGATTTTGAGGCACAAAAAAAGTTTTTTTTTACATTTCTGGTCCAATTACGTTAATATTCTCCTTTATTTAACAAATATAGCTTGTGACTCGTATCATTTTGATATTGCTTTACTTGAATAATAGATGAAAAAAAGTCGATTCTAGTGGACAGAACTTCATTTCCCAAGAGTCTTTGCACCAGTCCGCACAGGCGCAAAGCAACTGCATGAGGCCCGTCGAGCTCTCGGTTTATCCGACGTCGTGTGAAGAGAATCCAAGCTAAGATCCCCTGTTTAGCAGAACCAGCGTTTTGATTGTGTCTGTTCCTT
>MU204205.1:3640317-3668555 GCA_017309775.1 Paedocypris sp. Pulau Singkep
GAGCACAGACAAGAGTGGATCCGGAACCTTCTCCACGCTTTTCAAGATTCCAGCTTGAAGTGAAGTGGAGAAATCCTCTCGTCAACAGTTTAAAAGAGTCTTTCCACTTGTTCCTGCCTAAAAAAAGACACCGGAAAGTGGCAGGTAACGGTGACACAATGGAAATCAAACTGTCTTCACACAGCTGTATATACCGTAATTACGCGAATATAAGCACTCCCATGATTTTGAGGCACAAAAAAAGTTTTTTTTTACATTTCTGGTCCAATTACGTTAATATTCTCCTTTATTTAACAAATATAGCTTGTGACTCGTATCATTTTGATATTGCTTTACTTGAATAATAGATGAAAAAAAGTCGATTCTAGTGGACAGAACTTCATTTCCCAAGAGTCTTTGCACCAGTCCGCACAGGCGCAAAGCAACTGCATGAGGCCCGTCGAGCTCTCGGTTTATCCGACGTCGTGTGAAGAGAATCCAAGCTAAGATCCCCTGTTTAGCAGAACCAGCGTTTTGATTGTGTCTGTTCCTTTTTTTACTTCTTGCCCATGTTTTTCATTTTCGACCGTTTTGACTCTTTCTGTGAAAGACAGAAAAATGGGAACGTATATTTACACGCATATTTGAAATTGGCGATTATAAACACCCCCCAAGATTCTGAGCATCTAAAATAAAAAATTTTAGATGCTTATATTCGTGTGAATACGATATAAAAAATACCGTTAGAAGACCAAAATGAGTAGAACAAAAATGACGTTAACGTCTAAAGATGTCGACTAAACCCCTCTTGTTATTTTGGAAATCTTTGGTTTCAGGATGGAAACTGTTCTCTGATAGCAACCATATCCTTAACAAAATGCCGTGACTCAGATTGGGGGAAATTATTCACTTTGCAGGGTGGGATTATTCAAGGAGAAACACTCGTGAAGGGCTGTAAAAGAGCTGTAAAACACACTCACACACACACACACACACACACACACACACACACAACCTGAAAACATTTAATCATGGAACCAGTTATGTAAGAATGAGAATGACTTTGGCCAACTTGGTCTATAAAGAGAGAGAGAGAGAGAGAGAGAGAGAGAGAGAGAGAGAGAGAGAGAGAGAGAGAGAGAGAGAGAGAGAGAGAGAGCAATCACCAGAAAAGCAATTCAGAATACTACTTGTTTGAAAAGTGAAAAAATATATTTTTTGCCACAATATTTTCCAATAAAAGCATTTCACCAAGTTTGATAATTGAACATGAGTAACAACTAGGGGCTTGAGTTACAAGTCGGTAATGGGAAAATTTATAAGGAAATAATCTCATCTATTTTATAGCAGTTTCTGCTTCATATTAAGGCAAAGCGAGACCACATAATCGTGGTTTTAGGTGCTGACAGCCGAGTCCCATAAAGACTTTTATTAGAGCTGAGAGAATATAGATTCGTATATATCGTGTCCAAAATCCCAATTTACCAAAACGCTTCGACACATCTCGAATCATTCCACATTCCCATTTTTTGGCTATAATGTTTCACATTCCCTAGTCAACCTCACATTTTTTTGGCTACTCTGGATCACATTCACTCAAATCAACCTCACATTTTGGTTTCTTTGCTTCACTTTCCTCTGAATATCTTTTTTGAATAACTGAATAACGTTTTTGGCTACAATGGTTCACACTCAGTGATCAAACTCATCTTTTGGCTACTTTGTTTCACATTTCCTTTTAAAACTTTGCTTTATGGCAACAATGTTTCACATACACTGGTCAATCTCACAATTTTTGGCAACTTTGATCCACTTCCCCAGGTCAAAATGGGCTGTTGTGGCTACTTTATTTTACTTCACCTGATTAAACTGGGCATTTTGGCTACTTTGTTCCACTTCCCCTGGTCAAAATGGGCTTTTTTGGCTACTTTGTTTCACTTGCCCTGGTCAAACTGGGCTTTTCTGGCTACTTTGTTCCACTTGCCCTGGTCAAAATGGGCTTTTTTGGCTACTTTGTTCCACTTGCCCTGGTCAAACTGGGCTTTTTTGGCTACTTTGTTCCACTGGCCCTGGTCAAACTGGGCTTTTTTTGGCTACTTTGTTCCACTTGCCCTGGTCAAACTGGGCTTTTTTGGCTACTTTGTTCCACTTGCCCTGGTCAAACTGGGCTTTTTTGGCTTTTTTTTTTTTACATTTCTGACATCACATTTACACATTCACAGTCTGTGGAATAAACTTAGTTGACCCTTTGCAAATGTTTGTGAGACTCCGCTAAGAAGCTTCCAATCATACGCTGAAGCAAAGCTGTTTCAGGAGGATAGTTGACTTTAAAGTGAAGAATCGTACAAACACACAACAGCACATAGACCAACACATTCCTCCTGTCGGATGAAGCTGTAATTACTCATCATGGGCCTCCACTGCTCCTGCTCCTATTATTACAATCTCAAGTGTGGTTCATGTTTCTCACCATCATCGTCTTATGATCCTTTTCATGTCTGCGTATAGTCTTCATTCCCGCACTAGACGACAGAAAACCTGCCTCCGTCTTAAAACAATCATTTCTCATTTCTATTTAAAGCCGCAGAGGTGGTCCGCTTGAAATTGAGATGCTTGCAGCAGTGAACGGCGAAATCTCCTTCACAAGCCGGTGGCTATTAGCCAATGGAAAAACTGAAATGTTGTTGATTCAGGGACAGGGAAAATGTCAAATGAAAAGCACATGGAGCCACATCCAGTCTCCTCCAGCCATGCCTCACACAAAAAATAATTCTATATGATATATGGTGGCAAGCTGCGGGCGTTATGGCGTATTGGGTTTCCTGCAGTGTCCTATGTGTGGGCTGAAATGTCAGGTGGACTGAAGTGTAAAGAACCTGACAATAGTGAGCTGCTCCAGGATGGAGACCACGACAGGAATAAAACAGCTATAGGGTTCCTGCTGTCAAATCATAGGTGTCCGAGCCAACAGTCATCGGTCCAACAACAATATGCAGTTAGTTGTCTTGTAGGTTTTTGTATTTGGTAATTTAATGCAGAGGTTATTATGTGAGACACATATTCAGGACCAATATCATATAAGAAAATACATCCACTAGAAAAAAATCTCCTTTCTTTGAAAAATGAGTTTGTACATGGTTTCTGTTTCTTTAGTTTTAACTACATATACAGTCTATGTATTTATATATACAGTATTTACCGTAAAACCCCTAATAGAACACCATGGCGGTGTAATTTTCAACTCTTCCGTCAAGGCGACGCTCTATTAGAGGGGGAGTTCAATTAAACAGTGGCAGTTTAGTTTTCAACGTGTTGGTCCCAGAAGGACATAGAATGTGAAAGAGAAGTTTATCATTCGTGAATATATGCATGTATAAGGGTGGTGTGTATATATATATATAGGTATACACACAAACACACACACATATACGCAGACGAAAACACACTGTTAAAAAATGGAGGGAATGCTTTATTAAAGCATCGGATAGAAAATGGGAGAGAGACTGTGTGTAGGTGTGTGTGTGTGTGTGTGTGTGTGTGTGTGTGTGTGTGTGTCTTCTACAAATGCATTTATGGCATTTCAGACTTTTGTATGCAACTCTACTGCCAAGCAGAACTGAAACTCTCATCAGTTTGCCACGTAGATGCTGCGAGTCACTGCAAGAATTCACTGACACACACACACACACACACACACACACACACACACACACACACACACACACGAAGGCACAGACACACCAGCTGATGTTGAAGGTTCCAGACTTAAAAACGTTCTGGATGTTCTAAATGCACTAATTCTATTTACAGACAATCCAACAAAAACATTCTGTCCCGGTTAGAAGTTTGGACTGTATATATATATATTTTTGTTTACAGGAACATGTTTTTTCAGTGACAAATGACAATTTCCATACAATCAAATCATGCCAACAACATGCTTATTCTACAAAATAAAAGAGGGAGATAGATAGATAGATAGATAGATAGATAGATAGATAGATAGATAGATAGATAGATAGATAGATAGATAGATAGATAGATAGATAGATAGATAGATAGATAGATAGAGAGATAGATAGATAGATATAGTTAGATAGATAGATAGATAGATAGACAGACAGACAGACAGACAGACAGATAGACAGACAGACAGACAGACAGACAGACAGATAGATAGATAGATAGATAGATAGATAGATAGATAGATAGATAGATAGATAGATAGATAGATAGATAGATAGATAGATAGATAAATAGATAGATAGTCCAACTGGTTGCAAGTTCAACTCTCAAACCACTAGGCCGCAGCTTCTCAAGAGCAGTTGTCAGGCTGAGATGATGGAGCTGCGCTTTAGTAGTTTGCAGACACAACCTAAGCAGTATTTACAAAGACGTTTGCATTCCCAATGAGAACTTACATTCAACGCACTTTCAAATTTTATGAACCTTGTGCACAATTTTAATGCTTCTCCTAAAAACGGTTTCAGCCTCTTCATTTTGACCCACATAGATGAGACAGTTCATTATAGTTTCATCAGTCGGAAAAGCTCTCGCCAGAAAGAAAGGTCACCGCCACAGTTTCGTCTAATGTCGATGGTATTCATGCAAAAGATGACAATTACGAAACAAATCAAAAAAAGAAGTGACAAAACAGTCACCTGTGAAAAAAATCTAAAAACTATTTAATTAAGTTTGCAATAAATAAAAAATGCTATATAGATTTATAGATAGATCAAACTTTCAGTTCGTTTCTACGTATATAAAATTTTTTTTTCATAGCTTCAACTTCAAAGTCAACGTGAATAAAAGTCCTTCACGTGAAATAAAGAGATATACACACACACACACACACACACACACAGAAATGTTAACATAATTTATAAAATGCCTTGAATTAAAAAAAAATTATACACTGTAAATATTAAATGTAATAAATTAACGTGTTTAATTTTATGTAAGAATAACAATTAATGTATTAATTAATGTAATAACTGTATGTTATTGTAAATATAATTATTACAATTACTAAAATAATTATTTATTATACTATTTTTAGACCCTTATATTGAAGTAAAAATCAGTAGAAAAGTACGCTTTAAGATCAAGGTTCTGCTAAACATGTTCAAGAATTTGAATGTATATCTGGACTACAATGCAGTACTCGTTCAGTTTGAACATAAAAGTGAAATGGAACGTAAGAACAGTGTAGAGTTGTGCATACAATTCCATCTATAATATCTACGGGCGAATATTTTGTAATGTTTTTTTTTTTCATTCATATTATGACTTCATATTTGGATTTTTATTTCAATATCTGTCTGCATGCTCAGCATCAGCATCAGCATCAGCATGGCTCTAGTCATCAGTATGCGGAGCATCCACGCGCTGAGACATGAGGGGCTGCTGTCATATAGGTCAAGGGTGACTGGATCTGACCTCTGGGGTGAAAGTCACTGGGCGGATTGACAGGCGGCTTCTTGATGTCAGAGGAGCGGTAGACGATGTGATGACGTCCCGCTCCACCTTCCTCTTCTCCTGTCATGTCGCCTCCTCTCTCCAGTGGCTCGATAAAAAACTCCTCCTGTCCTGCACGTATCATCCCCGCCTGAGGGATCAGAAGGATGGAAGGAAGAAATAAAGGAACCGAGATTAGAAATAGAGGCAACACGTGGAGATTTATTTCAAAGTGCCAATAGCGCAGAACCTGCACGGAGTCCATTAAGAGCATCAGCCGAGGGGCTATTTCTGTAAGGCCTCGATATCATGGTTTCATCACGAAATCCTCGGGCAACCGGATCTCCAGATCGATGCGTTCCCACTCGGCGTGCGGATCATGTGTTTAAGGCCCGAGCGCTCCTAAAGGTCTGTGACATTGACTGTCACACGCGTGCTGTCGCTTCTGAAGCAAACGCCACATCAGGTTGGAAGATGATGATGCAAAGTGTGTGCGGACGCATTTCTGAGTCGGTATAAACGGACTGACGGCTCACGTTCACTTCTCACGGCGTCATTGTGACGGGCTTCAGTAAATGCCAAGATAATTAGAGAAAGAGAGATGGATGGAGTGAGACGTGGATAGATGGAGAAAGAGAAATGGAGTGAGAGAGTCGGGGAGAGAAAGTGAGAGATATAGTAAGAGGGAGGCAATGAGAGAGAGACAGAGCGTGGGATGAACAAAAAAAAAATGGAGAAAGAGAGAGAGAGAGAGAGAGAGAGAGAGAGAGAGAGAGAGCAGATATAGAGTAAGAGAGATGGTGAGGGAAAGTGAATAAGCGAGATTGAGAGTAAGAAAGAAAGATAAAGAAAAAATGGGATACACAGGTGAGAGAGAGAATAAAGAGTGAGAGAAAAATATAAAAAAGGAAAGAGAGAAAGAGGGACAAAAGTTAATGTGTCAAATGACTGTAAAGTAGAGAGAGCGAGAGAGAGAGAGAGAGAGAGAGAGAGAGAGAGAGAGAGAGAGAGAGAGAGAGAGAGAGAGAGAGAGAGAGAGCAAAAAGTGGAATAGAGAGTGCGAGAAAAAAATCAGTGTATAGGGAGAAAGACAGAGGCAGAGAAGGAAATGGACAAAAACAGAAAGAAAGATGGAGACAGAACAAAAGAAAGAAAAAGAGCAAGCAAAATAAACATGGATAAACAGAAAATGAAAGGGAAAGAAAGAGAGAATTAAAAACAGAGAGAAAGACTTTGGAGTGCAATAAAAGGAGAAACAATGAGATGAAAAAAAGCATTGAGAAAGAGCAGAGACATAAAGAAGAAGAGAGAAATAAAGCTTATTTCTTAAGAAATATAAAGATAAAGCAAAGTAAGGCAGAGTGCAAGAAAAAGACAAAGAAATAGAAAGGAGAGATGAAGAGAAAAGCCTTAGAGAAAGAGCAAAGAAAAAGAAAGTAGAGAACAAGAGAGAGTGCGACGTGAGAGAAAGTGAAGTGAGATTGAGAGTGAGAAAGCAAAATAAACATGGATAAACAGAAAGTGTGAGAGAGAGAGAGAGAGAGAGAGAGAGAGAGAGAGAGAGAGAAAAGAGAGAGAAGAAAGAGTCAGAGAAAAACGAAAAATGAAAGGGAAAAAGACAGAGAGAAAGACTTTGAATTAAAGGGCCAAAATACTGTAACGTAAAGAGAGAGAGAGAGAGAGAGAGAGAGAGAGAGAGAGAGAGAGAAATAAAGCAAAGGTGAGACAGAGTGCGAGAAAAGGAGAAACAGGGAGATGAAAAGAGAAACATTGAGAAAGAGCAGAGAAAAAGAAAGGAGAGAGAGCAAGAGACTGCAGAGCATCACACACACACACACACACACACACGGGTCGATCCCAGAGCACGGACAGGACACATCAGAGTCCCTGCGACTTATTGCTTTTTCCCTGCAAGAACACGGGGTCTTTTCCCGTCGCCTCTACAGCAAATGAGTGTGCGCAAACGAGAGCGCGGATCGATGGCAAGGTCACGCCCTTTCTGATGGGCTGGAATATCAAACGTCAACTTCAAAAGTCACGCCAGTCATCACAAAAGCCAAAGCCGGCCCAGGACGCTGAGCTAGTGGTTCAGCCCGGTCTCCCTGGAAATATTACAACTAGCGCTCCGGCTCTTCCTGCGCCCCCTGAGGGTTCATTACCCAGGAAATGCCCACGCGCTGCATAAATCGACACCGCGGCACGGAGCACAACCACATCCGCTCTTTCTGTCCACTCCGATAAAGATTCCGCTTATCGGATCTGTGATTCCGCTTCTCTCCTGCCAATGAAAGAGAAGAAGTCATCGTGTTTGGGACTCACGTGGACCTGCAGACCACATCTGGAAAACGTTAGCAGTCGGCGAGATTAATAGGAGAATGCACCGCCGCATGACGTGATAGCTTTGATACGCTAAACACATTTGGAAATACATTTCTGGAGATCTGCTGGAATCTGGGCATCTGGCGAAGGTCATAAAAGAGTAGCAAACATCCTGAATAACGAAATGCGTCGCTGCGGAAATGTTGTCGCTATACGAAAGCGTGTTTGGATAGAACCAAATGTAAAAATCAATTAACTGAAAATCATTCAAAATTTTGACTACAAACATTAAACTTTCTACATTCTACATTTCTCATTACTTCTACAAAATGAACAAGTCACAGACACATACATTTGGACATTAGCTGCAAAAAATAGTAATATGCCAGTTTTTGCAAAACATCCAAAAAAAAAAACAAAACCTTCCGAAAAGTGTCTAGTAGATTTGAAACAGAAGAGGACCCAGGACTGAGCCTTGTGGATCCCCATGTTATACAGCACTATGAATGATCTACAGTTCAGTGAGTCAAAGTAGGGGTTTGGTGGAGAAAAAAATAGGACCAATCGTGACCGATCCACAGTCCGCGTCAAAATACCAGTCCCAACTTAAAAGTTCAGCCCTGTGACAGAGAACCACTGTATATAATACATTTCTCGATTATGGTTTAGATAAACTGAATCAGTAAATTAAAGTCTAGACTGAAGACGAGTCACTTCAACGAAGCATATATTGACCTGTAATAATAACATATCGAATAAGTTAATCGTACAGAAAGGCTGCCTAGTCTAGTTGCTCGGAACCGAATCCCACATGCACCTCCTAAGACTGTCAAAATCTTTAATTATGGCACTTTTTACCTGGCATGTTTACCTACTGCTTTGTTTTTTTGTGTTTCACTTCTCTGCTGAGCGCTGAGTGCGGCACGACCGCCTGGAGGACTGGCGGTGCCACCATATGGATATGACGTCAATCAGACCGCTCGGGAAGATGGAATCTCCTAGGAGCTTTGGGCTCATCTTTTTTATGATGCCCCCCGGACCTCTGTAGACCCGTGTTTACGTGGAGGGATGAGTCGCCTCTTTCGCCACGTAGAAGGGAGACTTCTTGCGGAACCATAATCAAAATGACACAGAATAACCAACGCACTGAGTTTGTAGTGTTAGAAGGCCAGAGGAGACTTCTTAGGTCTCTTCTCAAGGTTTTTTCCTCGCATTCTAGACGTTTTTTTTTACCTGGCCACTGTCACATATGTGCTTGCTCACTGGTCATAGTCATAGTAATTATCTTAACACCAATGAACAAATGAAAGAAATGCAACAATCTTCAAATTTTTACATTTTCACACATGCACGTTGTAACTGTGAAGAAAGCCTTACAAATGCACTGAACTTGAACTTGAACTAGATCAACCGAGTGATTTACATGAGCAAGAACCAACTGATAGTTGGTTACATGGACAAATGTAGGCGACTTTCATTCATGGAATAAAGCTCGTAGAAGCACAGCTACTGTACAGAAGCTTCCAGACCTCTGGATCCCAGATGAGAGTGTGTTTTCCACAGTTCCTGATGGCTGTTATTTAATACTTGCCTTGGGAGAAAGAGGAGCAGCTTCAGTTTAGGTTTCATTCAACATTGCATTTGGATGTTCTCCAAACATGACCCGTTTAGCGGAAGATGAGACATTAGCGCTGTTTTTAAACAGGTTTCGCTTCATTACGGAATGAAAGGTGATCTGCTTCATGGAGGCACTGACTCATGGCTTCATTCATACCGTACATCTGCAATGTTTTCGCTCTGTTTCTTTCATGAAAAGCCAAGATAAGTTCAAGGACTTTGAGGAGGTTGTATGCAAGTCTGAACCAAAGATGTTAAGCTCTCACATGTTTGTTTTAAGCACAACGGTCTGAGATGCTGGATTGATTTTCGGTCCTCGCCACCCAGAAATAGATGAAGCATTTTTTTTAAACAAATGATTTTACGGTTCTACGATTTTAGATTTAGCCAAGTTATAATCCCATCCTAAAAATCAGAAATGTTGATACAATTAACTAAAGATTAAATTCGCCCCTCTGTGTATCATATACAAATTTTTAACAACATATTACAGCAAATGATTTTCGTAGTATTTTTGAAACTGTATCAGACTTCAAATAAATTGTCTATTAATCACAACAGTGGGATGTCAGCCATGTGTGAAGTGAAATGATTTTGTTCAGTGCTTCCGTTTTGATTTAAGACAGCTCGTGATTTTGCAAAAAAAGCAGAGTCTGTCTGATCAGACACATTGAGCCTAAAAAAAAGAGGAGTGTCCTTCCGGAATGAAAGACAGACACGCATGTTCCTTCAGGTCGTAGATCTTACAATCCTCATCGCCATCAGCAAGCCAAAGATACTTCAACACTCTAGCCAAGCGCTGGCCTGGTCCTCTACACTGAAATCTCTTCTCCTAAACAAACAAGGCAACTCATTCTCTCTCTCTCTCTCTCTATATATATATCCCTCTCTCTTCTCTCTCCCTCTGTCTCTCGCCCACACTCTCCCACTTACTCTCTCTTATTCTGTCTCTCTCTCTCTCTTCCTGTCTCTCTCTCCCACTCTCCCTCTCTCTCTCATACTCTATCTCTTTCTTTCACTACATCTCTCTCTCTCATTTTGGCTCTCTTTCTCTCTCTTACTCTGTCTCTCTCTCTCTCTCTCTCTCTCTCTCTCTCTCTCTCTCTCTCTCTCTCTGAAAAAAGATTAGAAAAAAAAATATTTTTCTCTTTCTCACTCTGTCTTTCTCTCTCATGCTGCCTCTCTTTCTTCCTCTCTCACTCCGTCTTTCACTCCATTTTCTCTCTCTCACGCACTTACTCACTCACTCATTCACTCTGTCTTTCTCTCTCACTCTGCCTCTCTTTCTTTCTTTATCTCTCTCTCTTTCCCTCTCTCTCCTTCTCGCTCCCTCTCTCTATCAAATTTCCATCTCTGTCTAATTCTTCCGCTCCCGTGAGAAAAAAAGAGTGACAAATTAGAGGCAGACATTTTCAGATATTTGGGGTGTGTTAAACAGGACAGATGCATTAGAAAAAGCAGAAATCCACAGTCCTTGTGGAGTTTAGCAGCGATGGTGGGAGTTAAGTGCTGGAAAGTATTTAACACATGTGCGTACACACACGCACGGCATATGAATCAAGTCAGACATCTCACACTAACTTTCCGGTCAGGGGTCCGACGCAGATCTTCAGCTTTGTGTTCTACTTCAGAATTACACCGCTCATCTGCTTTTTGAATTTTTTTATTTCTTCTAATTTAAAGACTGTTTCAAGGTCAACTCTCCTCGGAGATATTTTCTATAGCGAAGCCTTAGGAGAATTCAGCTCTTTATTGGCAACTGAAAATCGTGAGCTCATGTTTCAAGCACTTCGCTCATCTTCAGCGGCCAAACTTAGTCTTTTAGTCCGTCTTTTCCTTTTCTGTCTTTAACAGAAGTTAAACTGATGCTCACCGCAGTCAAAATTGCTAAATTGCTAACTGAAAAAACGTAGTGAAACACACACACGCACGCACATGTACGTATAATTTTTATATAATTAAAAATAATCTCTTTTAAAATAATTGTATATGTTCAAATTCTTGAAACTTGTGATTTTCAAATTATTTAGTCAAACTACAGTAATTTGACTTCTGTCTTTTATAAAAGAAAAAAAACATACCGTAACCATTTTTTAATATTGCTATTAATAATTGTGATACTTAAAATTATGTCACATATATTTCATATTATTTCATATATTAAAATGAATTGCAAAAAAACATAATTGACAATATTTTTATTTAACAATATCGTCTTTACACTTTTAAAAAAATCTAAAAATAGATAAGACAATGCATGTCTATGGCACTAATAACGTTTTTTTTAATACTTTAAGATTTAGTTCCAAAAGCCTTTTTAGAAAACTATATAAGATATTTTTTTCAAATGAATCATAACCAAAAAAAGGAAGAACTACCCATTTAGCTAATAAACAAGTATTTTTACAACTTCTACCCAAGCACAATTATTCATCTAAAAATATCTGAAAAGGCAATAAAAGCACCGCTGTCTCCATGACCCAAAACTCAATCTCCATGACCAATAATCCAAAGAATTCTGATATGAGCTTCTCACAGCTGAAGTAAGTCCAGCCTCGGGGTGGGACACCTTATCAAGCTTTTCATTCCATTCCAGGTCTTCTTTTACCAGCTGTCCAGTCTCTGTACTTCCCTCTACGGGAAAGGGAGGTGTGTGTGTGTGTGTGTGTGTGTGTGTGTGTGTGTAAGGTATCAGGAGGCTTCTCAGAATTAGCCGAGACCACTCTTGCTCTTTCTTCTCCACAGCTGCCACATGGACACCTAAAGCAGAAGTTCCCAACAAAAACTCAGCGAGACCCATCGAGAAATCCGAGATGTCATCCCTATGGAAGGCAAATCCATTAGCCAGGAATGATTTCATTTGTACCAATAAACCTTCCCGTCGCTTCGGCACAACCAGCTGTGCAGTCTGGAATTTGCAAAAACGGTTTGTTTCTTTCTCTCTCCTTCACTTTATGTTTTTGAGGGGAGTGCTGCTCCCGGAATGTTAATGACATCATCAAAGCGCTCCGAAAGATTCCCAGGCGACAGGTGCTGGGAGATTTCTGCAGCGAGCCCACCTTGACTACCCCTCGCCTTTCATCCCCAGCCACGGTGGGCTGACACACCAACACACACAGACAATTAAGGCGATGCCCGCAATCCACTCACCCAACACAAGACCCTCGACTTTAAGCTCCAGCAGGGGCTGCAATACTCTCACGACTTCAACAGACTCAACAAACCTGACATCGAAAAAGGATGTTCGGAAGATTAAAGGCTATCCTGAATGGATCCCGGATCTGAGTAACACACGGCTTCATCCAAGCTACAGGAAAATAAAAACACCCAATTAGATCCATGGAGAATGTCGGAGAGTGAGTAGGGAGAGCGCAATCTCTGCCCAGCCAGAAAGAACCGAGTTCGAAGCCCGTTCAAGGTTTGCACATTTTCTTCTATTGTGTCTCTTACTTTTCTCCTGTTTTGGGGGTTCGTCACATCAAGCACCCTGCAGTCTCTGGTTGTCTGGAATGATTAGATAAAGCTGTAGATAGTATGATGACAGATGTGAATCATGCTGGGCCGATAACAAAAAAAAGCTACTTTTTGGCAAATAATGTTCTGGTTAGAAATTGGATCTTAGCCTACAATCTTTCTTTCTAATTTTCTTTCGCATACTACTTTTCTTTCTCCTTTCTAACTTTTCTTCCTTTCTAATTTTTCTTTCCTAGTAATGTTTGTCAAGGATCAAAGGTTGTTTTTGAGAGCATGAAACAAAAAAGAATTTCCCCAAGGGGTTTCTGATTCTGAATGACGAACATCAGCGAGTCAAATCCACTGTTGACTAGCTGGTAAAGCATATTCTTTACTGTTGACAGGATAGTAAAGAATCTTCACAAGGTTGTTACTCAGTGATGGCTAGAGTGTAGACTACAGCCAGGAAACAAATCACGCCCTGGATCTCAAAACCAACAAGGCTTAAAATCTCAAAAGCTGCTCAGAGATCCGCCAGAACCAGTGGTAGTGGTCGTCCTGTGGTAGAAAGTTGCGTGGCAGGTTTTGAATCTTTATCAAACGGAACTGAGTGTCCTTGAGCAAAAAACGGACCCTTCACATGCTGAAAGGAAGAGCTGAAGAAAGAAAAGGTAAACTCTTGCTTCAACAGTAATTCAGTCAGTTCCAATGCTTAACTATGGTCATGATTGATCAACCAACGCTTTGGATAAAGTGGGTGAAACTGGTTTTCTCCACAGGCAAGGTGAACCCAAAAAGATTGGAGGAGAAGCTGAGACAATAGGGAGAACTCCGAGTGGAGATGCTTCTCCTCCACATTGAGAGGAGGCTTGGGCATCGGTTCCGGGCGTCTCCCAGTAGAATGTTCCGGAGGCACAGAGGAAGACCCTGGACAAGCTGGAGAACCTGCCAAGGCAACGCCTAGTAGGAGGTGATGATGAGGAAGCTGGTGGTCTGAAGATGGAGAACTTTACTTTACAGTCATTTAGCAAACGCTTTTACTCAAAGCGACCTAAATTTCATTACAATTTTACGATTTTCACTAGAAATCGAACCCATGATCTGGTGTTTCAAACACGGAGCTACTAGAAAAGCCAGAGATGGTGATGATGTGAGATGGTGGTCATGAACAGGATACTGCCCAGTGAACTCGGTCCCAGATTAGCGTTAGAAGATGGATGGATGGAGGGAATAGGCATCTTCAGATCACTGGATCTCAGAAGGAAACTGTCGGGAAGCACAAGGCATTGCTCCACCATCTCTCCATGTGTCTTGGTGCATTTTCCAAACATTTTGAAAGGTACTACTGATGCTTTAAAAATTACCATAAAAATGTAAAGTGAGTGATCTCAACCCTGCAGCCGTTATGAAGATCACGTCTTTACAGCAACCACGGGAAAAATTCATTTGTTCAGAGAAACCCAATCTTGCCCGAGCGACACAATCCCACAAATTGTACTGACTTTAGGTGAATCCCGCTAATTCTCAGGCAGCAACAGCTTGTGCCCCTGCTGGAGAAGCGAGGCACTTCCTCGTGTTAATCCTCCCACTCGCTTCACACTCAGCAGGCCTTGAGACCCGTCTGAGCTCCACCACGACGCGCTCAGAGCTTGATCCTTGGCATCTCACCGAGACAAATCTACAGTCACACAACAAACAGCACGACAGAAACCAGGAGCGTTGGGAAAACTGAAAACTTCATGTCGGAAAGTCGGATTCCTCAGCACAATCGTAAACGCTGAAAAACAATGGCAACTGGTCGTTACGTTTATAGGCCGTCTGGCTTTGACGTCCGTGTCTGAAATCTGGAAAATTGCTGTGAAGCCTTCAAGAGCTTCTCCGCTACTGAGCCGTTTATCAACTCTATGGTTTTGTACTACAAAATAAAAGTTCCACTGTTGTCATTCCAAAGCCTATTTAAATCCAGACAATTCCTCAGGAACAATACGTCAGTATTAAAACACGTGTTTGGTCACGGTCCGTCTAGGAGGCTAGTTGGTTAAAGACACTTGGTTTTGTGGTTTACGTTCAATTAGTTTCAAACGCCATTAATTGGTCAAAGGATAAAATCTCACGGAATTGGTCACGGAAAATGTCATATGGTTGAAATTAAACATCGCCACTGTCGCCTCTGGTTTGGAATTAATTTTTTAGGGCAACAAGTTGCAGATTCAAATGACAAAATTGAACAATAAAGGTCAATTATCATAAATCAATAAAAAAATATTAAAATAAAGACGTACAAAAATCAGAAGAAAAAAGATGTACATATTATTTAAATTGTTTTTAAAACGTAAAAATACACATTAAGAATAAAGTATAGATATAGCACTATTTAAATTGTATACATTTACTTGAGGTTGTACCTTGAGTGTTTGGATTTTGCCTATCTGATAATTTTAATAAAATGAGCTTTGATTCTAGAAACATAGTTAGTGTAGGAATAAGTTAATTTAAATGATTAATCTGCAAAAAAATTGAATTTTATAGCTTTACTGGAATCATTGCTACTACATAGTCCAAGTATGGACATTTTTTTGGCAAAACATACCTATTGCATTATATAATTATATACACCCTTATATTATTATGTAATATATGTGTGTGTGTGTGTGTGTGTGTGTGTGTGTGTGTGTGTGTGTGTGTGTGTGTGTGTGTGTGTGCGCGTGCGTATGAAGGTTGGAGGTGCAGATATAAAATATGAATGGAAGTGAATGAGGTCACGGGCTTAAAACATGAGATGTTACTGTTTTATAACCTGACTTCCATTTTATTTTTATAATATTTTTAAACAATATCAGTGTCCATTAACACTCCATATTATGCAAAAGCAAGCAGCTAGAAATAGCTAGTAACAGCAGTCAAATATTTAATAAAAAATATACTGTATATAAATTATATGAATAATATGAGCATTCATGAATACTTGAAACATAGAGATGTGGACGAGAATTTTTAATTCTTTCGCTTTTGATCATTTGTAACAAACCCAAATCAAAACATAAATGTGGTGTCATTTCATTTTTTTTTTTAGTAAATAACTATTTTATTTAATGAAATCATATTTTTTAAGTAAAAAAATAATAATACAAATATGTCTATATTATATAAATAATAAAATAATTAAAAATAATTTTGAAATAATTCAATAATAATAAAAGAAAATAAATGAAAAGCTATAACTAAACACATGAAACACTATTTCAGATGTTTTCGTATCATGAGTGGCGCTTCACATTAGATTGTAAGATTTAAATCAGTTGTCATTACAATGCCTGAAGGAAGTTTTTCCCGAATACAACAATACCTACATTTTACTCCTACTCTTTTTACTTTGAAAAGATGAAGAAAAAAAACACCCCCTCTGAAGAGCGACACCCCAGTGAGTGAAACGGAAGAATCTAGAAATCCACTCTCCATCAACTAAAAGCCAGGGCTGCTCTTCCTGCGGTGAAGTATGTAGCTACGAGTTCAACGCAAGGCCTTTCAGACAGAGCGCTTGAACTTGTGAGGTCACTCCGGAGTGTTTTCCGATGCTGCCCAGACATGCTCCGAGCTCCACGTGCTCCAGGGGACGAAATGTAACACCTTCCATGAGAGGAACGCCGCAAAGTTACAAGTACAGACACCAGAACAGCGCATCACCGTAGACATCAGTACGCTTAAGACCTACACGGGTCATTCCATCCCTATCTTCTCGAGAAGTCCCATAATAAACCAGAATATAAGCAGTGGAGGCTAGTAAATAACATACCTACAATTTTTCACGATTTCGGGCTCAAAGTGGGGGCTCGACTTGTAGGCGCGGCCTACCGAAATAGAAAATATTTTCCTCAAAATGACTGGTTTTTGGTGCAACGCAAAATGTACCGTAATAACACGGATATAAGCACCCCGCAAAAATAAGCATCCCCTTGATCTTTCAGGCACACGATAAAAATTCGAAACAATTTTTTTCACAATGTTTTTTTTACATTTCTAGTTCAATTACGTACATTTTCCCTTAAAACTACTATTTTTTTTATTACTTAACAAGTCTAACTTGTGACACGTATCTCAACTCGTTTCTCAAAACTCATATTTCAATATCGCATTACTTGAATGATATATAGAAAAGTCGATTGTAGTGATCAGAACTCCATTTCCCATAATTCTCAGCCTTTGCACCCCAGCCCACACAGGCGCAGAGCAACAGCGGGGAGTCCGTTTGTGTTTATCTGACGTCGTGTGAAGAGAATTGTAGCGAAGGATTATTATCCCCAGTTTAGCCATCCCAGCGTTTTGATTGTGTCTGTTCCTTGGATTTTTTACTCCTTGCTCGTGTTCTTCATTTTCGACTGTTCTCTTTCTGCATTGACACTTTGGACCTGTTTGTAGCCGTTAGCACTAAGCTAAGCTACCCGGATGTGGTTTGTAGCCTCTGTTTGTGGTAATATACGTAAATTATTGTATTTTGTTTAATCTTACTTATTCCAGTGTTATCCACTTGAAACATGCAAAAACATGAGATTATATTTATGCGCATATTTGAAATTGGACTAATTGAGATTTGTTCATTTATTTTTTTCACTTTTCTATCTCTTCTAATTTTCTCCCTCTAATATAAAATAATAATTTCTCTCTCTAATATAAAATATATGAAACCCAAAATTACTCATTTTTACTCTTTCACATTTCTCTAATTTATTTCACTCGACTTATAAGCGGTTCTAAACAGAATACCACAGTCTTACAGGTGAAGTTGGGGGGGTCGACTGATAAGCGTGTTAATACCGTATGCAAATTGCCTATCTTTTTTAGGGGATTTTAATGTGTTGACACATAATGTCCACTAGGTAGGCGCTCTTGAGCAAACTTACAAATCCTTCTATTCATTTTCCAAACCACTGCATGGCGGCAGGAACCTGTAGCCAACGTCAGCATCATCAGAGGAGAAGCCCACTGAAAACCAAAGGGGGGGGGCGTACACGCACACACGCTAATATTTACATTCACATCTATGGAAAATACCTCAAATACAGTTGAGGATTCGGAAGCATTCGGAATATTGGGCGGAAAATGGGCAGCCAAGAAAAAACCCACACATCAAATTCCATACAGGAAGCAAAGTCCCAACCAGGTTTTAAATTCATCATAACCATCAAATAATTCATTTCTGGGTCGCGGGGAGACACAAGGGAAGACTCTTCTGAATTTAATCTAATCCAAATGTCTTGGTAGACATGGAGAACTCAAAAAGATTTTACAAAGGCATCTAATATAAAGAAGCTTCTTAAAACCAACGCAAGCAAATTAATTCATTCACACTAGCTATTAGCTATCGCTATATTATCTACATATATTTGTGAGATTGGCCAAAAAGTGACCTAAAATCAAACTGGTCCCTAGTTGTCCTTCCCAGCTGCAGTCACATTAACAAAATTACTTTATAACGTGAAAAAAAAATTGCAAACTTAAATACCGTATTTACACGAATATGTGGTATAAGTGGTACGCCATATTGACAACCTCACTCACTTTAAACTTATAAACTTGAAAACATATAATGATGAGAATTTAACCTTTTTCCTTTTTTTGCTGTCAAAAAAAATTCAAATCTCAAAACCCACCATTGCTTCCTGCAGCTATAGTCATAGCTACGTACGTTTATAAGTACACAAGGAATCTTTTTTTATTACTTCTTATTTTTTTACTGTAATTCGAACAAGACGGCCTGTAACATTATCTGACTGAAAATGAAACTGCACATGTGTAGAGACTTAAAAAAGTTGCCGGTCCACATCTGGGATGTTTCCAGCAGACCTCATGTCGAACTCACTACAGTAAAAACTCTGTGTCCTTTTTACCATCTGACAATTAAAATAATAAATTATGCAATACACAAGTCGCAGAAAAGCTTGACAGATTGTATTTGTAATTGTCGCCTGTGCTCATGCCAAATTATGACACAAAGATTGAAATAAACAGCAAGAAGGACCCGAGTTCAAGGCCGGGTTGGGACCTTTTCTGTGTAGTGTTTCCTGGGTTTCCTTTGTGGTTCCTCCTAAGTCCAAAAACATGCGTTCGGGGTCAGAAAGACACCAAATAACATATATGTGTGTGTGCATGTATAATAAAGTATAAATAAATATAATAAAGTACTGTATTTCTCGATTTTTGGATAATATATATTGTCTATATGCTGCTGCGATTTCTATTACATCAGCTTGGGCTTGTCACATTGTGGAACTAAGAAAGTGAATTAAATATAATTGATGATGTGAACATTTATTAAAAGCGACTTTGATTAGATCTACCTCAAAAATACAGATTAATTCAGGAGACAATTATACAGCGTGTGTGCGATGCCCTTCAGCCCTCTCCAACAATGACCTTCAACGCGGAGAATTGTGGCAGAAATGTGATTCCATGCGGCGCCGCAGATGCCATCCAATGATCTGCATGCTTTCACGTTCTGTGCGTTACACAAAAACCAGTAGGTGACGGACCCAGAAGAAGGTCGACTAACCGTCTGATGTCACGATGGTCACAAAGAGACTTGGATTTAGAATAGAAATGTGGAAAAATGGAAATGGAAAAGAAGGTTCTGGAGCATTTCTGAACTTTACAGTAACACAGGGGGATGAGTGATGTGAAAACAGGAGCTGACCCTGGGAAACCCTGATGTTTATGGCACATCAACATGGTTGCTTCATTATATCATACAACTGGGATTAATAAAATACGATTTACTACTGAGATAGATAGCACTGCGAACATAAGCATCCCCCTGATTTTTCAGGCACAAAAAAAAAAAATATTGTATATATATATATATACACAATATTTTTTTTTATTTTTTTTTTAATTGACGTTTCTGGTTCAATTACGGTAATATTCTCTTCAAAATACTATTTTTTTCCTTATTTAACAAACCTAACTTGTGACTTGTATAATTTTAATATTGTTTTACTAGAATAATAGACAATAATAGTGCTGTTGTGACGTGAAATTTCCCCGCTGTGGGACTAATAAAGGATTTTTCAATTCAATTCAATTCAATAAAAAGTCAATTCTAGTGGTGAGAACTTCATTTCCCAGCATCCTTTGCTCTTCAGGCAGACTCCGCACTTGCGCAGAGCAATTGTTTCAAGCTCAGGCCTGTTTCAAGCTCTCTGTGCATCCGACTGTGTGTGAAGAGGAAGGATTATTATCCCCTGTGCAGCGACCCAGCGTTTTGATTGTATCTGTTCCTTGAATTTTTTTTATTCCTTGCCCGTGTTCTTCATTGACTCTTTCTGCGATGACACATTGGACTTGTTTGTAGCCGGTTGCTTTAAGTAGTTTCTGTTTGTTGTAATATTAAATATTTTACCGTGTTTAGTTTAATCTTACTTCTTCCAGTGTTAATTTGTCTCTGTTAAGTGTCGCAGCGTCTCTAATGTTTCTTTATTTCTGTTATTGAGCTAATAAAAACATATATGCACGTCTGCCTCCGGAACCATTATTTATAAAAAGAAACAGGACACAACGCACACGCGCAGCGCTGCATACTGAAGACGCATTTGTGTTTATTTGTAACTGCTCCTGCACTTATAAGTAAGTGAAAAAAAAATGTAAAAGTAGCACTTATATTTCCATGCACATTTGAAATCAGCGAAATATAAGCACCTCGCAAGTTTTTGAGAAAAAAATGGACTAAAAATGGAAAGAATAAAACGAGTGCTTATATTCAAGTAAATACGATATTTCCAAATTGTCGTTTTCACTACAGTGGAAACCAACAGAGAACATTGAACTTACCAGGCCATCACAGTTGCTGAGAGCCACTGACGTATCCTCCATGTTTGTCACATGACCCACATATAAACAGTCGCTGGGCAGCAAAGGCTCCGAATGCGTTTGGTTATCATCCTCAAGCCACTCCACTTTGGCTCCAGGGGCCACGAGTCTGGAATTCAGCCTGAGGCGAAGGTGAAACTCTTGGCCGAAAACGGTGACGTTATAAAAGAGGGTCTCCACGTTCCTCGTCTCTGTCTCGCTGGTCACTCCAGGCTGGTGGGCATGTCTCCTTCTGCGCCCATGGGACCCCTGCCCACTCAGCCGGCTGGCGGAGACCACATGAGAGAGGAAGTGTCCGTCTGCATCCACGTTCACTGGCCTCACCAGCCCAAACTCCCTCAAGACGTGCTGCAGGGAATCTGCCGGAGGAACACACACACACACACACACACACACACACATTCACCTCGCTGTTAGACATATACATTACTTTTGACCTTGAAAAGCCAAATTCTACCATACAATGACCAAAGCTTGACCTTCACCAACATCATCATTGTTGAACCATATGGTCGTTGCATTACAAAGACTCAGAGACACCAATACACAAATTATTATAATTTGATTTTGCTCAGTCTCGTTTTCAAGGACACAAGCGTAAATCAATAATTCAATTTTAATGTGTGCACCTAAAAGACGAAGTTGTGAGGCAGGATAAAGTGTTGAATAGATGACATTACAGTCACAGAATGGAAAAGCAACTAGTAAAATTAATAAATCTCAACGACCAAAGCACAAATAAAAGCAGATTGTCACAGGAGTCTGTGAAGCATCACACTCAACTTTTCCCTCACACCTTCCAATCATGTCTGCAGATGGATTCTGTGCATTCGTCTCGTCATCCTCCCTTTATTTACAACAATTGCACATTATGCGTTTGTTTGAGTCCAGGTTACTGCACAACTCCACCTTAGGGATGAAAACCAGACGCAATTCCAGCGCAAAATGCAAAGTTGCAAACCGTTCACATTGGGAAAAGTTAACACTTGACGCGTCACAGAAAATGTTTAAGTTTAGCTCGTGCATCCCTTCGTTAAACAAAAACAAGGACAAAGTGGAAGTTTCTGGACCAGAGAGTTGCGGCTTCATCAGCGTCGGGCATCCGAGCAGATCGCGTCCTCACGCGGAAAGTGACGCTCCACGGTGCGGGCAAAAACACACGTCTCCACGTACCTAGACTGTCCGCGATGTAAAGAGTGTCCGCCGGCTGAAAGTGAAGGAGAATCACCAGCATGACACATCCAGGAGAAACGTCCATGGCGGAGCGCGCGCGGACGGAAGGCGGACTTTGAGATCTCCGATAAGCGATCCAGCAGCAGACGCGGCCCCCTCGTTCCCCCTCCTCCCCTTCCACGCCGACTGCAAAGTGCACACTCGCTCGCTCGCTCGCCCTCCCTGTCCAGCCACTGCTTCTCCTCCACCTCCTTCTCCGGCCACGGCAAGTGTGAACCTCAGATCACCAGAGGACGCACGCACGCGCCGCCGGAGTTTCTTCACAACAACAGATCGTGATCCAGAAACTCATTATTTCGTTTTAGGCGTATTAATCCATTAATAAGGGGCTATTATAGGCAAAGTTTGAGGCGTTATCGCTTGTTGTTTAGATTGTACGTTGTTTAGATTTTTAAAAAATCGTGAACCAGAAACGCATCCAAATTCAAAACTCATTTCGTAATAGGCTTATTAAGTAATTAATAACGGGTTATTACAGGTAAAGTTTGAGGGTTGTTGACGTTATCGGGTTGTTTAGATTTTTAAAAAGATGACAGATTTTTTTTTAATTCAAGAGCAGGACACGCCCCCTTAAGGACCAGGCAATTTTCAATTCTTGTGACCTTTCTGGACCTGATGTATTGATTACCAATCGGATTAATTCTCCGAGGCTATTTGAAAACAGCAGTCCAGATGCGCATCACTTATACGTAAAGCAAAGACAAATAAGCTAAAAAAGCGAAAGGGTTCTCAAAAAGAAGCACAAAGTTTGCTTCAATCGTTTGCATTTGGTGCCAATTTATCAGCACAAAATTTGAACAAAAATGCATTTTCAATGTACAGTATGTATAGAAATTAGGGAACATGGAGCATCGCAAATGTTGGACTCGTTGCTATACTTAAACTGCAGTGTAGAATGCTGTGAAAAAGTTACAAACATAAAAATAGTTTATTCTCTCTCTCACTCTCTCTTTCTCTTCCTCTCTCTCTCTCTTTTAAATCACACATTATACTTTTCTCCAGAGTGATGGCCGATGGGGAAGAAGCGTGTGCTTTTAGCTCAGATATGAATTTAGTGGATTATTGAAATAAATCTTCTTGAGATTGGAAGGTAATTTCTTGAGGGGGAAAGGAAATATCTAATGCCTACAAAGTTAAGCAGGAGAAGGAAATCAATCATGCGCCATTTAACTGTCAGCAGCTTTACTTCCACAGACAAAGCGCATCCAACGCAAGGCCTTTGACGTGTCTTTAGAAAAGATTGTGCACGACTCATGAGTAAAAATAAGCCAAGAATCCTCCACTGTTTGCTTTCAAACGACCTTGACATTTTCAGATTCTCAATTGTCATTTGATTAATGACACATCATGTCAAGCAAACAAAAGATTCTGAAGTCATAATGCAACTAAAATAGCCATTTATTTGGTTTTGCCTAGATTTTTCTTCTTTTCTTAATATTAACTTCTCTTTTCTTTCTTCCTCCCTCCTTCCTCCAATTTTTCCTCTTCACTTCAATACCAACCTGACAGAGCGTTTAAAGCCAAACTGACAATATAGTGTTTGCGTGATCAAGAATAAATGAATATGTCAACCGATATTCCGTCGAATGAATTTTGAGCCAAGTAAGAAATAAAGGCAGAAGCCCAGCAAGTTATGAATCTATAAAGTCAGTCAGCAAAGTCAGCTGTGGTTAAATTTATGACATAATTGCATAAGTGCAGTGAAGAAGAGAGCGTTTCGAGACACAGACTATTTCTCAAGCATCGCTCACTGAGATCAGAGGACGACACTACTGTGGGACAGACGATAGTTTAGTTGAAGTCTGAAAGTTCAATTGAGGTGTGTCTCTGACATCCAAACATCCTCTAGATTCTGAAAAACATACATTGTTATATTCATGATATTTATTAGTATATATATTTTTTCCATAGCAACACTGCTTTTCTTTTGAAAATAGATGTTTTAGCCAGCTCGTCTCACGTGAGCTGTGGAGCGATCTGTAAGGTCAGATGAGGAAAAGGCTTCTTGACTTTGGTTCATTGAACCGAAAAGTGTGAGTCTGAGAGCAGATGGTCATGTATATTAATCTTCGTGTCACTCTCAAAAGCAATCAGTTCCATCAACGTCGCATTTTCAACAGCTCCCTATCAGCAGGCCTTTCTATCGATCTATATATCTATCTATCTATCTATCTATCTATCTATCTATCTATCTATCTATCCATCCATCCATCCATCCATCCATCCATCCATCCATCCATCCAACCATCTATCCAGCGATCCATTCATCCATGTATCTATCTATCTGCAGGTCCATCCATTCATCCATATATCCATCCATCCATATATCTATCTATCCATCCATCCAACCATCTATCCATCCATCCATCCATGTATCTTTTTGTAAGTCGCTTTGGATAAAAGCGTCTGCCAAATGACGGTAAAGTAAAGTAAAATAAAATGTATCTTTCCATCCATTCATTCGACCATCAATCAATATATAGAACAATCTATCTATCTATCCATCCATCCATCCATCCATCCATCCATACATCCATCCATCCATCGATGTATCTATGTATCTATCTGCTGGTCCGTCCATCCATCCATCCATTTATTCATCCATCCATCCATCCATCCATCCATCCATCCATCCATCCATTCATCTACCTGTCTGTCTGTTAAATTCAATCTAAAAGCAACTGTTCACATTATGTTAAAACGAATTCTAAATATGTCAGGAAACAACAGACTATTGCTATTCCCAGCGCTGTGTCAAAAAGATGATTCAGCAATATGTCGAGCCGGAAGTGAAAAACCGATAGATGCAAACTGCAGCGATACCAACGGCTCCAAAACCACCATCTAAAGTGCAACGTCTGTGGCCAATTTACATTTTATCGCCATATTATCGCAGACCACATGCTAATCGTCATGTCATGATGTTTGTAACGCTTTTCCAATTTCTCCCTCTTCCGGTCGGTCGAGCCAATTCCACCATATGTAATAAATAATACAAAAAAAAAGCAAAGAATCCAGAAAAGAAAGTCTTGGAGAAGCTGACAGACATTAGTGCTTCATCTTCATTCTATTATGGGGAGAGAGGAAGCTAGTAGGTACAAAACCTTTAGGTAGATCACGTCACTGGTTTGGGACCAAATTCATCCTCTCAATGGGATTAGAACTTAAACCGTTGTGAACTCCAGACCCTGGAGTAGCTTCTCTCTTTCTCCCCTCTCCTCCAGAATCCCACTGGTCACGTGTCCGGCTGATAAACGGCTGCTCCTGTGCAGACACATGGATTACATGAAGCTGTACGAGCTCCTCAGTTCACCCTCGCTCACACCAAAGACTGTATTTGCGCGAATAAAAGCATATGTTTATTCCCATTTTTTTTAAGCTTATTTTTCCACATTTCAGGTAAGGAGCAATCACAAATAAGTGGAAATACGTTTCGTTTTTATCTATTTTGAAACAAAGAAACATTAGTCACACAGCGACACTTAGCAGGGGCTGAATAATGTGTTAGAACAAACAAATAATTATTGTTGGAACAACAGGCATTCGGTAAATCAGCGCTAACGGATAGAAGCCCAAAAGTGTCGGAAACTGAGACTGCTGAGTTTGTAGAGGAGTGAAAAGAAATCCTGATAGAGTGATAAAAGTCTGGCTGCAGAAAACCCCAAACCATCCTGTTATATAATGGGCGTCGTATTTCCTGGAGTTTAACATCTATGATGAAGAGATTTCAGCAGAATAATACTTTTTGGTCACAGGTTCCTTTGATAAAAATGAAGTTTTTCCTCTTTACTCAAAATGAATTCCGAACTCCATCTGCACCAGCGTTTCTTCTTCAAACTCTCAACAGGGTTTGTTTCCTCCTTGTATTGTTCTTGGCGAAACATGTAGCTCTCGATGGTTGAAGGTGAATTATGTCTTGAAGAAAAGGTTTAAAAAATATAGGGTTTTGGGCTTGAGTCCTTCAGGAGTCGGGAAGAACGTCATCTCTGGCCTGCTTGATTCACGCTGGGCCAGAATAGAAGCTACTGGGTCTTGCAAAAGACAACTACTGGCTGTTTTATATAAGCGGTTTAGCTTTGTAAAATCTAAACGTTATTTACAACAACTATAAATGTTAAACCCACGTGTTCATTATGACTTAACTTGGAGATTCTTCTGTAGAGAGCTGGAACTTTCCTGCCTGAAAATCACACGATCGACTGAGTGTTCAACAAAACCTGCGGGTTTATGGGCGAGTGAAGTAAGATTTGGCTGGTTGTGTGGCTTTAATGTGGACGCCTTCCATAAGTGAAAAATAAACCGTTTTATAGCCTCACAAATACACCAAATCAGTTTATTTATAAAAACCCAAGTACATTTCTCACACTAATGCATGTCAGATATACGTGGTTAAATATCTTTTATAATACTAGATCAAGCTCGATGAGTTAGCTTTTAGCTTCCGTCTCAAAGTCATAATTGGCAACTTAGCTCATTTTAATTTCGACAAATCTTATAATTTTGTAATAACTCTTAATAAACTAGAAAAAGAACAGTAGTATATTCTCTGAATTCATAAAATATAAACTGCAATTATCTATTCTTATTTTCAACAGCCATAAATCCTATAATTAGGAATTACATAAAGTGTAACTCTTAATCTGTATTTTAATTACATTTATATTTTCTGACAACTTCTATTTAAACAAAGTAAAGTTATTTGGTCCGTTCATAAACCTTTTTACAGTGTCACAAAAATGTCAAATTGCTTCATTTATAATATGCCAAGTACATTTCTGACATGTTTTTTATCTAACATAACAGAATTTTTATATATCTAACCAAATGATGAACAATCAAAATTTCGTCATCCATCAGTGAAAAGTATCTCTTATTAACCCTTTTCTACCATCACAAATACGCCAAATATGCAAGATCTTTTTATAGCGTCACAGACGCGTCAAATATGAAAACTCAAGTACATTTCTGACATGTTAAAGTACAAATGTGGTTAAAATATCTTTAGCATCTGTTAGGATACTCAACATCATATTTGATTCATCAAAGCATTTTAAAAGCAGATCAACTTGCTGAATTCGGATTAGCTTTTAGCTTTAGCTTCCACCACTCGACAAAAGAAGAAGACGAAGAAGAATTTTTATTGGTCCAATCACTGAGAAATGTACAATTTACAAAAAGTGACATTTGTTAATTTGGCTTCAACTCATGCAATATAAAATTCTTTTGGCTGTTTGTGTGGGGAAAAAAACTTCTATAAATGAATAAAACCTTTTTATGTCCGATTTTATTCCCGAACACAAAAACCCATGCGCATTTCTTCATATGTGGTTGAGATTTTTTCGTGTTATCTGTGTCGACGATTTACGAGATCCTAAGCCGAGTTGGAAAAGACGAAAAAAAAAAAAGCGTGAAGGGATTTCTGAGGAATGCATCAGCAGATCTATCCTTCTCCTGGGGGAGCAGGTCTGATGGCTCCTCAATAGCCTGTTCCCGGGAAGGTTGAACATCAGGAAACCCACCGAGCAGCCAGATCAGCAGAGCACGGGGGTCCTGGAGGACCTCAAGGTCTCACGGATCTTCTGAGAAGGGAGAGCTGCAGAGGCAGAGGGTCCGCGGATGAAGTCTGAGTGGGCTGCAGGAGACGGCGTGACAGCACCTCCAGAAAGACTGTCACCGTGGTTACGCGGCCCGACACTGGCGCTCCTCATTAGACGCTGCTTCACACACAAGGTGTCTTTAAGACGCACGTCCTCCCTGGAATCCGCTGGGTTTGTAGTAAATGAGAGCAGACGACTGCAGAAGGAGGACTGAAGAAAGGCAGGAGCTTTACTGGCTCTCAATTATGGGCAAATGTACAGGAACGGCAGTGTAAATGATAATCACAACACGCATGTTCGTTTGAAAGAGAATCTGAGCTATCAGTCTGTCTGTCTGTCTATCTCTGTGTCCGTTTGTCTAGGTGTCTGTCCATCCGTGTGTTTGTCTGTCTGTCTGTCCATCCTTCCAAATATCTATCAATCTACCCATCAATCTATCCAAGTATCTATCAATCAATCTATCCATCCATCCATCCATCTATCTATACATCCATTCATCCAAGTGTCTATCCATCCATCCTCCGTCTATCTATCTATCTATCTATCTATCTATCTATCTATCTATCTATCTATCCATTCACCAAAGGGTCTATCTATCCATCTATCAATCTATTCATCTATCCATCCATCCATCCGCCCATCCAAGTATCTATCTATCTATCTATCTAGCTGTCTGACTATCTATCTATTTATCTGTATGTCTGTCTGTCTGTCTATCTATCT
>MU204205.1:3675709-3693292 GCA_017309775.1 Paedocypris sp. Pulau Singkep
GGGGGGGGGGGGGGGTTGGAAAAAGGAAAAAAATAAAAATAAAGTTTGACTGGGCGTCTGCACTTCCCGCTACAATTATTTTACACAATCTCCCAGGATGCAATAGCGGAACGAACTCTCTCAGTCTCAGCACGAAAGGGGTGAAATCGAAGACAAATCAGTCTCAAATCTTCAAAACGCTTTCTTAAAAGCATGAATAATTCAACCGAGTTGCACATGGCGGAAGCGAGTGGAGAGGCCGCGGCACCGCTGAGTGCGCGAGTAAGAGTCCGGCCACGCCTTGAGCGCCTGCGTCTCACGCTTCACGCGTCGCACTTAAGCTGGTGTGTGTTAGTCGAATTCCGCTGCTCACTCAAAACTGGCCTGGCGATTCATGATCCGAATGATGCGTCTCCCTGCGTGTGTCCACAGATATTGCCTTACGGTTATATATATATGAAAAAAAAAAGTTGTCGTTTATCTTAAAACTTCCGTGACCATTTGGGGTGACCACTCAGGGTTTGGAAAAAGAACTCATGCCCAGAACAAAAAAAAAAAAGTGGGGGAAATGTGTGTGTGTGTGTGTGTGTGTGGGGGGTGGTTATATAAGACGGACAATAGCGTCTGCTTCGGTTAAAATCCATGGGAATAAAAAGTTTGAAATACCCCATTTCCTCTCACTAGATTCAGATTTACACACGCTCGCTGGGAGTGAGACTGGAGCGCCCCCTGCTGGCTCGGAGAACTACCTTCGGCCGGGCAGGTGGATGCCGTTGACAGCAGGCGGGTAGGGCAGGAGCAGCTCCAGTTGTGCAAACAGGGAGAAGTGATCGGAGGGAATGTGGGGATGGGGGCAGCCAATGATTTTGTTTTCGTGAAGCCATTGGTGCTCCAGGGGTCCCAGGACGCCCAGCACGTTAAGCAAAGGTTGCGAGTAGAATATGTAGTCGATGATGCCCTGGAAGAGAGAAAAACGGTATTACAGTGATGCCCCAAGATGCCCGACTTGTGAGCTTGAACGCAAACCAATAAAGTATGACCATTTAACTCTCCAATTATGTTCAGGTCAAATTGGCCAGTTTTCAAAGTTCACAATATTTGAAAAGTGGTTTAGTATTTTTTTTACCCACTTTGAAAAGTCTCCTGCTTGGTATATATGGTGTAATCATCATAAAAAATATATAATGATTCAGTTCACGTATGTGTGTGTGTGTTTGTGTGTGAGACAGCGGTGTATTATGTCTCACTGTTGCAAAGAAACACATTTTTGATCCTTCTGACTCTTTTTAGCTTCCATTTTGTCTGAAGGTTCAAATTGACACAAACATTATCTTTGAAACAAACATGTAACGGGCGTTACAAATGTCAAAGGAACTATTTTTTGTTTGCATGTAGATTACACTAACTAAAACTGCTTTTTTTATTGTTAAACTTTTAACACGGGTAAATTTGATCCGAACATAATAGGTTAATTGTAAAAAAGTAAGAAATTAATTGTGATATTCTTCTATTCCTCAGCTCGATTTTTCGTAAAATCTAGAGTTGAAATTTATCAGTAAATTGTTCAGTGAATCTTGAGCAAAGATCAGCCATATTAGTTATTACACACGAGCAACAATTACAAAAATAATCGTAAGTACAATTTTCGTGTAATTAAAGTGCACTTAAACGATAAAAACTTGGTGCAATAAGACAAGGTCCGTTGAAACACGTGGCCATTCTTTTCTCTATATTCACATTTTTGTTGAACATTAACAACTTAATACACTTTCAATTCGAGACCACATTTTTTTGAAAAACATCTCTATCAGAGTTGTTTGGGAGAAGGAAAGGGAGAAGGAAATGAATAATAATAAAAAGTTTCTATTTTACAAGTCTAGACCTTAACATTCCAAACCTATTTTATGCAACTAGCCTAGTATCATCCAGATTCCATTTTTGTTTTGATAAAATTCAAAGTGAAGACTCAAGAACCCACATTCCGAACACTGTTCTGAAATAAAAACCATTGTGTGATGCTGAGGTTTGGTCTGAAGTTCGGATCTCACCTTGAAGTCCTTGGTGTAGTTGGTGTAAGGCATCAGGTCGTTCTCGTACGCACTCTTCAGCTTGAAGCCGTGCGTGATCCTCGTGCTGGACGTGCCGTTCTTGCCATTGCAGTTGAAATTGGTCAAGCTGTCGATGTATCGCAGCTCCTTGAAGTCCTTGTGAGTGCTGTCCACACCGCCCGTGCTCAGATACTCCACCACTCCTGCACAGAAACGCCCCCGCGGAATATGAGACCACACCCGAACCCCACAGTTAGTGGCGTAACGTACTTGAGTAAATCGACTGTTACTTGAGTATTTTGGCTACTCTGTACTGTAGAGTTTAGAGTTGTGTTAAGTGTCAAAAATATACGCTACTTTTACTCCACTATATGTGTGTTTGGACACTTAATTTCTTGGGTGAAATCGCCATCTGCTGGATGCTGAAGGTACTGTATGCCAAAACCAGCTAAAACACGTGATTTAGCGGTTGCACTTTAATATTTTATATTTAAATCTTAACGAATAATTTCACTACTATATTAGGAAATAAAACCTCAAATATTTTCTTGCTTTTCCACATTTCGTGGCACTTTTGTGCCTAAATTCAGTAAAAGTAAAGCGTACTCTCATACTCCCTTAGTTTACGACTTTTACTCATGTCTTCTAGGAATTGGTGACTTCTGCCTTGTGTAAAAGTGTGGGTGCATTATTGTAAACATTACTCCATTACAAGTATGGTTCTCAGGTCCTCTTTATCCGACTGAGGTAAACTGAGGTAAGAATTTTGTTTTTTTTTTTTTACCTGGCCACTGTTGCATGTGTTTCTTGCTCATAATCTTTTCTATTTTTACATCTTCACACAGCGGCTTGGAGACAATTGTAACTGTGAAAAGCGCTTTACAAAGGCACTGAACTTGAACTTTCCAGCTCTGCCCATCATCTCCAGACACGTGGTGCTCGGACACTCACCCGAGTCGGGCAGAGAGTTGAGATCAGCGCACAGCACCAGGGGGATGGCGTTGGTTTCCCCAGAGATGGACGACAGCTTCAAACTGCGTGTGGCCTTATCCACGATGTGCTTCACCTCCGACAAGAACATCATGGTCTGGACCAGCTTCACATCCGAGTACTCGGGGTCCCAGTGCATGTGAGCGTTGGCCACCAAGAGGAGTTGCTTCTCCATGCCGTGCAAAGACTTCCCAGCTGTGGAGGAGACAGACGATGCTCTTACACATCCACTAGAGCTTTAATATTTAAACAGAGAAGGTAGAGGACACGGACCCGACTGCTCCATCATCTCCTTCCGCAGCTCTAACAGCACAGCCACTCCAATATTGTCCTTGGTCATCACCCGGTTCAGCATGGCCTCGGAGCCCTCAGAGTTCGCCATGGCCAGCTGATTGAACTCCACTGTGTGTTTCTGGACCAGACTGAACCTGTTCGGCAGAAGTTCAGACCATAATCAGTAAGACGGACATTAAAGTTGTTTATTCTGGTGTGTGGATCTCTAGAGTTGGTGAAGGCTGCCTGGACTCACTTGTCAGTTTTGTAGAAGATGGCACAGCCGTCGACATGCTTGCGGTCACACTCTGACATGGTCCTGGCACGAGACTTGGGGCTGAAGAAACCCTCGTAGCCATGCTCCTTGAGCTCCACCAGGAAGTAGTTGTAGTACTGCTCCGTTTCCACTTCCTGTCGAAAAAGACACACAGTGATACTCGTCAAGATTATGTGAACTTTGTGAAATTCTTAAACCCCTGGAGTTTTAGAAAAAAAAGAAAAAAGAAAAAAAGAAGAAAAAAAAACCCGTACTGGCCGTACATATATTAAACCATCAATGATCAATCACGCACTTAAAAAAAAAAAACAGCATTGGCTCACAAGTTCGCAAATGATTGAATTTCATCTCACAATTCGGCGACCATTTATAAAAACGAATAATTAATTAGTTATATACAACGGTCGAAACATTGGTCATATTTGGACCCATAAGCCAATAAACCCCAAACTTCTGCCTATTTATTCCAACCTTTCCACCATGGTGGCCTTCTAATAGAGCCGCGTTTATATGTAATGCATCTTTCAGAAAAGATTTAATAAAATCTGACCAAAAAAGGTAATAAAAAAACATGTTACACTGTTTAGATGTGTTTTTAAAAGGTGGTTTATAATGATACAGCAGACAATCTCACATGAAAGGCCACCTTGAAATGACATCATGCAAATTCCTGAGACTTCTAAAATCTCGCGAGAATACGGAAATCTTGGGGATTTGCAACACTATTTGGCAACACTTGTGACCAAACTAAGATTTAAAGAAAAAAAAACCCCCACACGTCACCATTCTAGGAGAATACAAGCTTATTTTATATTTCGGAAGAAAGATATCTGAAACAAACTAGTGCTTTTGTTGTTTTTTGTTTATTTGACGTGTAAAGATTAAACGACTGTTTCATACACGTTGGACGCTCCTTTCGTAGAGCAACAATATTTAGGAAGTTTGGACAAACATTTTCACGCTGATGCATTTCGTTACTCAGGGTTTTCGACATCTAGGACATCCGTAGGTCAGTGTAGCACTGTATATAAAAGCAATGGTGGATTTTACCTGTAAGCTTATGATGTCTGCACTGCAACTGAGGATCTCCTGCATGATCTCCTTCTTCCTGTAGTCCCAGTTGAGGGCCCAGGAGGGACAGTAGCCGTAAAGCTGACGGGTGGCGTATTTATCACACAGCACGTTGTAGCACATCACAGAAAACAGTCCTAAAAAGAAACACATTCAGCACTTTAGCAGAGATGTGATTCGCTCAACTTCTCAATGCTTAAGGTAACAAGCTGAACAAAACAATTAGCCAAGTGCACATCGACAAAGCATGTTTAATCCAGCGCCTGAATGCAAATACACTCTTTTTCCTCTTTAGTAATTTGAAGCAAGTGAAGCAATTTAAAGGAGACAATCTAAAATCTACAGTTAATCTATAGTCGACTAAATTACTGTATAGATTTAGTCAACAAAAATGTAGGTGCTATATATTCTAAATGTTTACTAAACTTTCAATGTCTAAGAAATCTGAAAACGTAGTCAGCTATGAACATAAAATATATACATAGATCTCATTTGGGAACAGAAAAGTGTTGGCTGAACACTTCTACTGGTTTGATGTAGAACTGAAGGCCAATTCGGAATTTGAACAGTAAGACATGGAAACCTCCACTTCCTGTCCTAACAGGAACACGCAGTGATTGTATCTAAATATTCATCACCTTGGTATTCTGAGATATAATATTGCCACGTAAAAAAAGCCAGAAAAGTCATGGCAAAGTCACTCATCAGTTTGTGTAATTGCACAAAATAAATATAAAGCTCAATATGATGTCAAATTCTGCAGTTCTAGTCTCAAGGTCGTTCTACTTCCAGGTAAAGGATATTCCAGAAGATCGTTTTTGCAAGAACGTAATGTTATAAACAGTTTTGGTAATTCAGACTGGACAGCATCTGACCTGCAGGCCGTGTCCTGTCTGGTTCCTGTAGTGGTATCCATGAGCGAGGAGGCGGCTGTTCTGTACACAAGATACAAACACACACAAACGTAAGACAGGAAAAAGAAAAGGAAAAACCGATGCTGTCGATCATCTCACAGAACGCAACATCTAACTGAAAACAAAGAGCGTGGAGGTCCTACCACGTTTGGGGCCTGCGAGATTGTCCAGCAGGTAGTTGAGGAGCCGTCGTGTCCCATCAGGCTCTTGGTAGAGGTTCAAAATATCTTGTGCAAGAGGGTTTCCTGCAAAACGCAGAAATTAAATTCAGATAGAAGACACAATAAAATGCATAACCATAATTAACGCAAATCATTGGCTGTCACATTTGTGTTTTTGCAAAACTTAACGAAGTCTATGAAATCAGATGACCAAACATTTGAATCTTGACTATTTTAATGTTAATTGAATACACTAATCTTAGATCAGGTAAATACGGGCAACCTTAATTTACAAAAAAAAAAAAAAGTTTTTCGATGAGTGCTTTGACGGATCTTTACAGCCGTTTACTGTACCTTTGAGACCCAGCGTTTGTAACTGGAACAGTTTCCCAAGCTCAAAAGGCAGAACTCGTAACTGGTTGTTGTTTAAAAGCAGTTCCCTAAGGAAAAAAAAAACCATACCAAATTAAACCTCCATGAATACCGTATTTACGCTAATATAAGCACCCCCCTAATTTTTCAGGCACAAAATAACATTTTTTTAATTTCTGGTTAAATTGCGGTAGTTTTCTCTTAAAATATAAAAAAAAAATCTAGTCATAAAAACTTCAACTCCTAGAATTCTTAGCTAGGGATGGGAAGTTCAATTCTTATAAATGACTTGGATCTTTAATATTATTATTATTATTATTATTATTATTATTATTAATAATAATAATAAATTATAATAATGTTATAACCGTAGAGTGAATGATTCATTTCGGGACACATGAATCGTTCACCGAGTACCACCGTTAATCCTTAGGCAACCGTTAAAAATAAAAACAAATTATACACTTGGTAAACCAACTAAACACACACACACACACAGCATCTGGCATAAACTCCACAGTGTCGTGAACCAATCTCACCTGAGAGATACCATGTTGCCTAGCTCAGCAGGCAGGCTCCTGATCTTATTGGACGAGAGGTCCAGATACACCAAGTTGTGTAGTTTGGCAATGTCGGGCGGAATTCGCGAAAGCGAGTTATCGCTGATATGAAGAGCGGTGAGGTGGGTGAGAGACCATAACGACGGACTCAAACTCTTCACTTTTCCTGCAAAGATTGAGAATTTGCACTTAAGAATGGAATCAGATAAGCAGAACAGCAAAACAGATCTTAATCCTGCAAACCCGAATTAAAAAAAAAAACCCATAGCATTTTATAATAAAAATAAGACTGGTGCGGGTTCTTATATGTGTAGTATATAAATATATAAATATGTATAGTACAAATATGTAGAGTATAAATTATCTTCCACAGAATTTATTCATTAAACTTGTCGAGTCCGGATTTGTTTTTGAAAAAATAATCCGGTCTTTTCACAACCTTAATAAATAACTAATCGCTCCAAATATACTGCATTACATAAAGAGGGTAAAATATTTAAACGGTTGGTCAACAGTCCACCATCTAAACTGGGAAAAAGAACGATGGGAGCAAATGAGGTTTTGGTCGGACTTGTGAAACGGGTCAAAAGCGATTAGGATTGAGGATTATGAAAGACCATTCAAAACAGATTTCAAAAGCAAACATTACCAACAATCTCCAACTCTGCCCAATATGACTTCTTCCCATTGGCCGCCTCTTCACTGGACATTATCGTGTACATCCGCCTTGGGTCAGGCGGATCATATTTTTCCTTGGGCATCCCTGTAATACTGGAAAGAAGAGCGATGAATTACACCACTGAACAAAGACAACAATTAGATGATATAATATCATACACATTGCGTTCCACACACCCTTTGCGGTAAAAAAAAGGAGCCGGATCGGTTCACAATAGTTAAAAAACCCAAGAGCAGAATACGCAGCTTAGAAACAAACTATTGAGCATTTTATACACATCAGATTTATAACCATTTTACCCCCTTAATCAAATCAGCAATAAATGAAAGTGAATGGATTAATATAGAGAACAAATAACTAGTTCGAGTTTTGCTCATTACAATAAATGATTTAATTACAATCATTACTATAATTTACAATTATAATAAAGATTTAACAATTACAAACCAAAATGGTCAAAACTAGAATTATAAACACAAGTTTTTCAAATATTCATTTTTATTATATTATATAGCTGAAGTGAATAAATGTGTATATGCATGTGTATGTACATAGATGTGAGTAAACAGCACCTGGTTCTCCCACATTATTAATGAAAAAAATTCACACAAACCAAGAGTGTGTGTACATAAAGAAAAAACAATTCTGTGAGTTCACTGACTGTCATGATCTATATAATTGGGTTTCATAAAAAACTATTATGGTTTCCTATTATGGCAATTTATTGCAAAGCCATCAATATATCGTGTGTAATATCTAAATATCCATATCTATTGTATACACAGATATGTGTGTATATTTATATGGCGCGGCTAATATGCATGTACATTGCGTTTCATAAAAAGCTATTTTGGTTTCCTATTATGGCAATTTATTGCAAAATATCAATATATAGTTTGCATTGTCTATAATATCCATATTATATATACAGATACGTGTATATTTACATAGTGTGGCTAATATGCACGTACATGTATTGAGCAATTGTGGTTTCCTTTTATGGCAATTTATTGCAAAACTATCAATATGTAGTTTGTATTATCTTAATATCCATATATTTTATATATATAAGATACAGATACGTGTATATTTGTATAGTGCGGCTAATATCCACGTACATATAAATAGCCGACGACAGCTAAACCCGACCAGTATATTTCCATTACATAACCGTCCAGTTAATCGCCAACTAATTAGTTAAACAAACCAGATGCGGGTCATTTCTGCTCTTTCCTCGTCGCGGTGATACTCAACTAAACCCAAACAAAACATCGCCTCGTGTTTATTCCCCAAAAAGCGTGTTTCAGACGAGACGGCGGAGCTTCCGGACGATCGAAAACCTTCCAGAGAGCCATAAACGAGTCCATTAAGAGCAAGTCTTTAGGAAATTAATTGGATTTGGGCCGTAATTTGTGCTCGCCACAGATTTGCTGTCTAACGGTTCCAGAGATTGGGCTGATCGGACCCCCTACGACGCGTGCGCCGTGCTTTATCACAGGACGATTTAGAGATAAACTTGTTCGCGTTGATTTTATTCGCAGGATATTATCGAGTCATTATTTGAAGTGGGTTTTGAACTCGTTTCACGGCGTGTGTGGTTGTTTAGCTAAAAACACGACCCAGCAGGCTTCTTATATAACCAATCACATAACCGCTAACATTTGCAATCGCTTAGGTGGTTCCCACGACACTCGTGTACAAACGAGACACGCAAACCGACGACTTTTGCACACCAAAAAGTCACCGATCAATCAGTTCCCCCTAGATTGACAAAATTAGCCTGTAGGCTAACACGCTAACGTGCGATATTTACGCTCACAGAACTACAACAACACAAGCCGTTAGCTACATTCGCGGAGGAGGAACGTAATCCGGACGCTTGTTCGCCTCCGATGGGCATGAAACAATCCCTAAATGCGTGATGGTTTTACCTGCAAGCTCATACCAGTTCACAAAGACGAGTGCGCGTTTCCTTTGTTTCTGATCCGCTGCTCTTTCTCACTGAAGGCAAACAAGCATCATGGCGGACGCGATCGTTTCGGGGCGCGATAAGAAGGCCTTTTCTTATTGGCTGTTCTCGGAACGAGCGTTTTCATTGGCCGGGCCTGCCTGATTGACGCACGCACCGTGTTTACGCCAGCAAGGCAAGCCAAAGTGAGAGTCACAAAAATAGGTCAATTTTGCGGATGTTGACAAGTAGTGCAAAACAAAATCACATGTGCATAAAATGCGTTTATGTTTAGGAATAGCGTGATTTAACGATAAAAGTTTCAGATTTGAAGTCCTTGCTACAGATAAAGTACATGCAAATATAGGAAATGCAAAGCTGGACAGATTATCACAACCATGTTATTCGTATTGTATTTTAGCCTCTATTAAGTTCAAGCTGAGTCGTTTGTGTTGTGACAATGCTTGGCAAAACAAATCGATTTCTATTAAGAGTCATAGGATAAAACGATCCATTACGCAAAGATGGCGCAATTTAATTAATTCTGTAATATACGAGCGTGCCTGTTTAAAATTCAAGGAAGTGGGATCAATTTATTCAATCCGATTTGAATCACGCTTGTTTATAAAGTTATAAACTCTCAAATACGTACACAGAGCAGTACGCAGAATGAACACTGGGGGGCGCCAGAATACTTGCGGGAATTAGACTCATGGTTTCAGATCTGGACTCTTCAGAATACGAGCTAAATACTTCTCATTAAATGCTCGCTTTGACTAAAACACAAATTTTGTAGTGCTGAAATTATTTTAATTGAGTTATATTCATCATAGCATGTGTCATGTATCACCATTGTGTCATGGTGGCACAGTGGCCTAGCTTGAGATTGAGTTTGAGCCTTTTCAGCGCTTTCGATGCAGTTTCCAAAAGCCATAAACACACACACACACACACACACACACACACACACACACACACACACACACACACACACACACACACACACACACACCTTGGTTGTTTTATTTATAGCAATATGAAACATGAAATTCAGAATCTATTTCAATACATCTAGAGTATTAAGCAGTTTTAAGACCCACTCAATGCTTAATACTCAATCATCAGAATATTATTATTTTTTTTAAACCTATAACAATGAAATTAAAAATAAATAGTTCAGCTTTTACTGCGTGCAGGGAATTTGTCTTTGCAAACAGTCTCATATATAGTAAGTTCATCCTTATAAAACTAGTAAAGGATTCTCACAAGAATTGTGCTTAAAATGTGGGATGTAAAGATCCAGCGAGAAGACTAAAAATGTCAAGAGATAATCCTGCCAAAACCCACTCCTACTCGCCGAGGGCTATACATGTGTGTGTGTGTGTGTGTGTGTGTGTGTGTGGGAATAAACCTTTCATGACAGGTTTGTGAGCTTTAGGACAGGTTAAGCTCTAGTTTCTCTTTCAACAGTCACTTTGCAAGACTGAACACGTGATCCCTCCATAATGGGATTAGAACCGGAATATTACGACAGGAAAGAAATTACGTCAACGATATTATCATCCACCTGCTCCATACGTCTAAAGCCAGTCATGCCTTCTTTTAGGACAGTGATGGCCAACCTGTGGCTCACGGGCCGGAATCTGTTCAATGTGGCCACTTTACACACTTCAATCAAAATTAAATCAAATTAAATCACTTTTATTGTCACGTCACTACAAAAGCTTAGGTCCAAGCTCAAGACAGGTCAGACGTACAGTGCAAAATACAAAATAAGGCAAAAGATGTGCAATAATATTAATGAAATGTACAATTTAGCGTTTTAATTTAAGTGCTTACATTATCAGCACCCTGACAGCCCGGGGGAAAATTTATTTTGATATTTTAAAAACTTAAAATGATTTGATATCTTTAAAAGCGTAATAATTTGAATCATTTAAATTGTTATTCTAATTTTAATGGAATAATAGATTATGCCCGTACACTGATATCAGAATAACTTTCTATGTGAGACGACCTTCAGACGTCCCTGAAGGACAAATGTAGAGAAACATCTCTACTAGAGTTTTTTTTACCTTTTATCTTTCATTTTCTATTTCTAAAATTCTATTTTGCGTATCAACCTTTCTATCTTTTACTTGTCCTGCCCCTTTTCTTTCTTTCTTTCTTTCTTTCTTTTTTTTCTCTCTCTTTCTCATTGATTTTTTTTTTATTTTTCTCTCTCTTTCATTTTATTCGTAATAAACATATTTCATTATGAGACGACCTTCACACGGAAAAAATGTAGAGAAAAATCTTACTTTCATTTTTCTCTCTATTTTGCTTCTCAACCTCTATTTCTTTTACTTGTCCCACCCTTTTCTTTCTTGCTTGCTTTCTTTTGCTAAACTAGTACAATATTCTCACAAAAATTTAACTTTTATAACCTTGTTTCTGAAAATTAACTACAGACGTACAGTATGTTGACGTACGTAATCGTATGTCAATTATCAATTTTCCATTTCTTGTCTCGTGTTTTGGAAATTAGACTACTTTTTAATGTCCCAACCTCATTTAATCTTCTTTAATAATTAGCGATATTCACAGCACATTTTGCTTCCACGTTTTTACAGGTTTGGCACCTGCTTTAACAGGTCAAACGCAGAAATCTGAAGGTTGTTCTTCATATCCGCACTTTTCCCGCCATCTCGCGTTTCTCGGCGCAGATGTGAGCCAGAACGCCGAATTACGGCTTTGAAATGCGGTTGAGTTGAACGCCTGTGATGGAGAGACGCCTGCCAGAAGCTACTGAATGCTTTTCAATGGCGTGCAAGTGTCAGCATTATTAGCTCTTTTAAGAAATCCAACGCCTGGGGTTATATAAATCAAACACTGGATAATTATCTCAGCCCGGCTGGAGAGGGAGTCGGGTAATGTCATCATTTCCCATCTCTGATGAATAAGAATTGAAGGTCAAGGGAAAAGGTTGAACTGAAATTTTCACGATGTTCGCCGACTAGCTGTGCGTCTTTTGACTGGACTTATAACACGCTCCTAATTCACGATTATATATTATAAGTGGTCTGCCAAGGGGCTTGCAAAACTTTAAACAGTTTCCTGTTGACTTTGGAAACTAGTAGACGACCCGCTGTTGTTTCTCTGTACTAAGGCCTAATGGATTTGCCAAAATCAACAAACAGTGTTGTACAATCGACAGGATGAAGCAAATAAAGCGATTCATGCTGTTTACAGACGTTGGCTGTGTTTGCGGATTAAGCATCTCTTGTTTGTAATTGGCTTCTGAGAGCTCGACGAAACTGTCTCTGATTAAATTATATGCGACCGTCAATTATTTTCAATATCAATCCTCTGTCGGTTTTTTTTTCAATGTCAGGACGGTGCATACGGTAACATTATAGTAAATGGTGGTTTACCGTGTTTTTCAGACAGTAAGGCTTTTGAAAATGTTTTGTACTTGACTGCGCCTCATATTCTGCTGTGAGTGTCTTATTTTGGAAAAAACACATTATACATTATATAATTAGTAATAGTGCAGTTTTTATTCTGCCTTATATGTGAAAAAAGATTCAAAATAGACAATTATTTAGCATAGTTTGAACATTGCGGTAATAGAAAGTAATAGAAAGCTTGGCCTCACATTTCTCTCTCATTCTCATTTATATATTTTTTCTATCTATCTACTCTCTCTCTCTCTCTTTCATTTCATTTGGAATAACTTTCAATCAGAGACGACCATCAGAAGTCCCAATTTCAAATTTTGATCAAATGGAATTATCAGAACTATCAGTGAACTATCAGAATTTGTGAAAGGAAGTCCATTGAAAATAGCCAGAATATAAATATTATATAAAATTATAAATATAAAAAGATATAAAAATGATTCAAAATAGTCTGAACAAAAAAATTCAAAATAGTCTGAACATTACGGCAATAGGACAGTGGCTTCTTGAAAGCTTGACCTCACAATACAGTGTTTGTTTTTCTGCTTTATTGAAGCCAAGATATGAGATATGATAGATGTTTGAGATATGATTAATGTTTGAGATATGAATCACGGGCAGAGAGGCCTGGGGTGTTTCTCTTTAAACCACGAGTGGTCCGGGAATTTGTCAAGGGGGCCGCGCTTTGACATTTGACACTGATCTGTGACCACCACGACTGTCCTACGATTTTGCCGTTTTTCTCTTCATTTAATAATTTGTTGTTAAGAACATTGCTGTTTTTTTTTTTCATGGTGCCTCCCCATCCAATTCTCACACTCCCACCCCCATGTTCTCACCTTCAGTGAGCATGTCTCATGCAGTGAACAATGTTATAATTACATTTTACCTCTTTGCATAACAAGTGAGCTGCCAGTGTCTGCAAACCACACTCAGGGAAAGCAAGTGCAGCATTGCAGATTAAAAAGAAGGAAAAAAATGCGGATCAAAGATGTAGAAGGCCAACATTCCCTCGCCGCCTTTAGCAATTCGCTCTTTACGGCACCGTGAGGCATTGAAGAACAAACTCGCTGGATGGTGTGAAAGAGGCTTGATCTCATGTCAAGAACATATCAATGACAATGCTGGGCCATGGACTCTTATTTTAATAGTCTGTGTCCTTGTAAGTATGTCTAAAAACAATTACAATTGGTTTGTTTTACTGTTTGGTACAGAAGAGTAAGGAGCACCTGAAAACCATACTTGAGTGTAAAGTACTTGAGTGTAAAATTACAAGTCACCAATTCAAAAAAGACTTGAGTGAAAGTGTCCAATTATAAGTACGCAATTTACTTATTCTGAATTTTGACTCAAATACTAAGAAATTTGAAAAACAACAAACTATTTCTGTATGAGGTTTTATTTTCTAAAATAGAAATGAAATTTAACACCTCAATGATTCAAAATGGCAAAACTAAGCCTTGTGTGAACATCTTCTGTATCCTTTTTTTAGACAAATTATATTTTTGAAACTCAGTAAAAGAACAAAGTAGCCCAAAAATACAGTACAGTAAGGAAGTCCATTCACTCAAATACTCTTCACCACTGCTCTTGTGTAAAAGAACTGCTCCATCGTGGAATAAATAAAGCGTTTTCTGATCTGATAAATACTGGCGTGTGAAAACCTACTCGTCTTTATTACTGGATCACAGGACCACCATATGGTGACGAATATGTCTTTTATGTTGACGCAAGCCTTGTATATTTTTCTCTCTAACATGGACCACACATGCAGACAATCCCAATTTTTCATGCCCATGATACCCTTCCCCATGACAGAACAGCCCCCATCCCTCATCCACCGAACCTTCTCAGGCCAAAAAGTGGAAAAGAAGAAACTCAAGCCAGCTTGTAAAACCAAAAATCTATAAAACCTTCACATGGGGAAAGATCCTTTGTCAATCAGACTTTGTCAGAATCAGTTAGTCCGTTTAAATCTAGATTGAAAACACATCTTAATGAAGCATATCTATAACTGTAATAATAACATGTACAATGACTAATATTATTAGGAATAGGAAGGCTGCATAAGGTAGAAGCCCGGAACCGACACTCACCTTAGCCACTTTGCATTGGTCTGTAACTAAGAAAACCGCTATATAAATAAACTTGAACTTGAATTTGAAAGAAGAGATGGACACATGGTTGATTAAAAACAGCATTTGGGGAATTCAGGGTTCACGACTTTTTTCCATGGGTGTCACATTCCATCCTACTACGCCACATGGCCAGGATCTCATATCACAGTCTGACACTCTGAAGAATAAATCCTGAAGCCATTATTCAAGTCTCTCATTGTTCTTGAGATCTGGAAAGAAAGAAATTGCTTTTCCACACACTAGTTCAAAAGGTAAATTCATTACCTTTTCTGTAGCCGCTCCTGCAGCAATTTATAGGCGCCCGACTCCAACCAATAATTCATGTGATTTCAGTTCAAACCAGGTGTTCATCACGCTGTATCTCTAGAATTCTAATGCAACCAAACGCACTCCTTTCCCAGTTGTTTTAAACCAAGACAATATGCAGACAGACTCTTTCGCCTGATTTATGCATTAATAAAGACAGAGACTACGAACGGTTGTACACTGGGCTTTAATAATGACGGTTTGGTGGTCCAGTGGGTAGCGCTGTTGCATAACCAGAGCCATTTGAATTTGCAAGGAATTATAGATTTATTCCAAAGGTGTGATTGTGTGTGTGTCTGTGTGATCTGTGATTGGTTCGTCACAAATCCAGGGTGTGTCCTGCCTCCATACCAAAAATGGAATTGGTTCCAGCTCCTCGTGACCCAGAAATGGAAAAGTGTTTTTTTTTTATTTCGTTGATGAAATATTTCTGTCTTTTTCTGTCTTCGTCAACGACACTTTTTCCCTGATGAAAACGAAACGAGAATTATATTAAAACAAGAATTATATAAAAAAAGGGACGAAACTATAACTACATTTATTGACACTCAAAAATGTAGTTATAATTAACTTTATTTTACTGTCATTTTCTCTTTGAGGTTTCTTTTATGAGAACACATTTATTTGGATTGTAGGAAAAGTTCACAAAAAATAAGATCAAGAAAAAAATGTTTTTTTTTTCAAATAAGATCTTTGTATATATTTAATGTTCATAGTTAACCACGTATTCAGATTTCTTAGGCATAGCAACTTTAGTAAACATTTAGAATATATAGCACCTCTATATTCGTTGACTAAATTTATTCTGTAATTTAGTCGACTAAAATGTTGTAGATTAAAAATAAACTAAAACTAAAGAAAATTAAGATGAATTGGGACTAAAACAAAACTGATTTTCAGTCAAAAGACTATGACTAAAACTAAAGTAAAAACCTTATTATCCAAAATTAACACTGTCTGATTGGTTTATTTTTGCCTTTGGCGTAATGTCAAAATCTACTGTAAAACTACAGTAGACCGCAGGGGCTTGGTTTGGAAAATGCCTCCTTCACGCACAGAATCCATATTCTTCAAGCTGTGAATTTCAACGACATTATTTAGAACTACAGCAGAATCTCTCAAATCATTGCACACACTGTGGGAGTTCAGCATCCTTGAGTTCAGAGGCAACTCGGGCCAGAAATATTTCACAGAAGAGAATCTATGAACACACACACACACACACACACACACACACACACACACACACAGAATGTCATATTTGTGCACATGTGAGCACGAGGCGGCATTGCAGAGAAAGGATGAGAAAAGTACAGAGTTGCTGCACGTTGAACACTGGCGATGACACTGACACTGCTGTCATGGTTATTCTGGACCGGATCCTAAACAAAAAAACAGAATAAGAGCAGCACATTTGAATATCGGGCCGCTCATTAAATTGCAATTAGGAAGGCTGAACGAGATTTGTAACAACAAGCGCTTCTGAGCTTTGGCATTTAGCCCATCACTAATTCATTAGAGTAATTAAATAGTTTTCATGGTGGATGAAAGCATCATGTTTACATGCAAAAGTGCTTACAGTATTAATGCTTGCACTACATTTTTATATCTCAACATTTTAAAATTTTTCTTTTTATTTATTTATTTTTTTAATGGTCACACACATTTTTATTTCACAAATTGGTCCAGCAACCTGAACTGGATTAACTACACTAATGCATTCATTATATATTTATAAATAATATTGATTTGGTGTTGATTGTTAATAGTTAATAATTCACTATTAAGTTAATTGGTACATGTATGAAGTGTTATTTATTTAAAAAGATTTAAGATTTACTTTCTCTCTCTCTCTCTCTCTCTCTCTCTCTCTCTCTCTCTCTCTCAGCATCATGAAAGCATCATGTTTACATGCAAAAATGCTTACAGTATTAATGCTTGATGTACACTTTTATATCTATCTCAACATTTTAAAAAGGATTATTTTTTATTCTAGTTACATTGGACTTGAATAACATTTTTTACACACATTATATTACACAAACACCGACCACCTGAACTGGATTAATCTCACTAATGAATTCAATAAAAATTGTTGAATAATATTGATTGGCTATTGATTGGTATTTGGTAATAATATATAATTCACACCATTAAGTAAATTGGTACACACATTATGTGTTATTTATAAAAAATCAATTCTAAGGCTTACCCCGCCCCCTTCTCTCTCTCTCTCTCTCTCTCTCTCTCTCTCTCTCTCTCTCTCTCTCTCTCTCTCTCTCTCTCTCTCTCTCTCTCTCTCTTTCTCCCACTCTCTCCCTCTCTCTCTCTCTCTCTCTCCGTCTCTTTCTCTTTCTCACCCCCCTCTCCCTCCCTCCCTCTCACCCTCTCTCTCCCACTCTCTCTCTCTCTCTCACTCTGTCTCTC
>MU204205.1:3693392-3733144 GCA_017309775.1 Paedocypris sp. Pulau Singkep
CTCTCTCTCTCTCTCTCTCTCTCTCTCTCTCTCTCTCTCTCTCTCTCTCTCTCTCTCTCTCTCTCTCTCTCGCACTCTCACTCCCTCACTCCCTGACTCCCTCCCTCTCTCTCTCCCTCTCTGAGTCGAGGGAGGCAGGAAAAAAAAGACTCACTCCGTTGGATCTCCACGCCAGACATTTCCTGCAATCGTTCTCTTCCAAGCAAAACATGCATTTCGGGGGTTTTCGTGACCCACCATCGTCCCGCCGGGAAGAAGTGGCCAGTCAGTGGATGTGAAAAGCACCAGGACGTATTTAAAGTTCCCTCGGCGTCTCCGGGCATGAGAGGTTCGGCGCGCTTCAGACTGGAGTTGACAAGTTTGCGGTCGGAGCGCGTCCGTGCGGATCGACATGGAGAACCGGAACCGACTATGGATTTAACGACCGTCGACTTAACGAACTCGTCCGCGGATTCCAACGGCACCGGTGCGCCCCGGACGCCGCCACACTCCCGCGGCGCGTCGGTGCTGATCGTCCTGGTGGTCAGCGCCATCATCCTGGTGACCATCGTGGGCAACGCGCTGGTGGTGGTCGCCGTCTTCACCAGCCGAGCTTTGCGCGCCCCGCAGAACCTGTTCTTGGTCTCGCTGGCGTCCGCGGATATACTGGTGGCCACGCTGGTCATCCCCTTTTCCCTGGCCAATGAGGTGATGGGCTACTGGTACTTCGGGAGCACGTGGTGCGCCTTCTACCTGGCTCTGGACGTGCTGTTCTGCACCTCCTCCATCGTCCACCTCTGCGCCATAAGTTTGGACCGGTACTGGTCGGTGACCAAAGCGGTCAGCTATAACCTCAAGAGGACGCCGCGGAGGATAAAGTGGATGATCACGGTGGTGTGGGTCATCTCGGCCGTCATCTCCTTCCCGCCGCTGGTCATGACCAAACACGACGAGCAGGAGTGTTTGCTGAACAACGAGACCTGGTACATCCTCTCCTCCTGCATGGTGTCGTTCTTCGCCCCGGGTCTCATCATGATCCTCGTCTACTGTAAGATCTACAGGGTGGCCAAGCAGCGTGCCACCACCGTCTTCGTGGCCAAGAACGGAATGGAGCGACAACCCTCGCAGTCCGAGACCTGCTTCACGAGGAAAGCCAAGACGGAGATGGAGAGCCCCAGCAGCCACAGCTCGGGCAGCAAAGGAGAGCTGGACGACATCGACCTGGAGGAGAGCAGCGTCTCACACCGCCAGAGGAACCTGCGCTTCGCCCACAGCAGGAAGGTGGAAGGGGAGCACGTGTGCCCCAAGCAAAATGGACGCCTGTCGTGGGCCTGCAGCCGCACCTCGGAGCTGGACCAGGAGGCCAAGGCGCGACGACTCTCTCTGTCCAAGTCCAAGCTGGCACAGATGAGGGAGAAGCGCTTCACCTTCGTCCTGGCGGTGGTGATGGGAGTGTTTGTGCTGTGCTGGTTCCCGTTCTTCTTCACCTACAGCCTTCACGCCATATGCCGAGAAAGTTGCACCATACCGGATTCTCTCTTCAACCTCTTTTTTTGGATCGGCTACTGCAACAGCTCAGTCAACCCCATCATCTACACCATCTTCAACAGAGACTTCCGGAAAGCGTTCAAGAAGATCATGTGCCACAGTCACGCACACATATGAATGTTCGTCAGAGTTTCAAAAAGTGCCATGGAAGTTCATGTTTCCTATCTTAAGGAGTAGGTTTTGGCAAAAAACTTCTAAACAAAACAGACTTTTAGGACAAATTTTAGGATAAATATATTCATAACTTTTAACTCTTAATCTAAAATTGAAATGGAATGAAAATTCGATTTAAATCCAATCATTCAAATTAATGCTAAACTTAAGTGTTTTCAGAAACTCACTAAAAAATTGAAAGTCGAGCTATTATAAAATATTTCAATAAGAGCTATTAAAAGTAGAGCTATTTTCGATTCAAAAAGTTGTTCATAAAATTCCTGGTGAAATAATATAACAATGGTAAACTAAATCATTACCATTTTTTATATATCACAAAATATTTCTGAGGTATTCTGGGCGAAACACATTAAATCAAATAAGCACAATGTAAAAAAAGAAAAAAAATTCCAAATGCTGGCGTAAAATCATTGACCTGTGACTGTGTGAGAACATTTAGTATTACAAAAACGGACATTTTGTTTGTGATTATGTGTCTGTATATAGAGTTGCAATGTATTTAAACTTTTAATTATGCCTTTTGTGTATATGATAAATGTATTGAGGATTAAGATGTTCACAAGGTCGTGAAATAGTTCTATCCTTAACAAAGTTTACATGGTCAAACGTGTCAAAGTCCACAAATGTGGTTTACTTGTGTGTTTTTATAGTAATATAAAGATGAATTACGGCAAATTATAACTGTGAAAGGTCTGATGACAGTCAGTTTTACACTTTACATTGCATTGTACAAAACATGCTTCACTGAACCCATCAGTTTTAAAATCTAGCGTTGATATTAAAGTATGCCTTGAGCTTTAAAATATTTAAGACGTTCATTGCTAGTAATAAACAATCAAAAAATTACTTCAGTACTATTAACAACATTCATTTTCCTTCTAATCGGATGTTAAAACGATTTGTCAAAAGCTGCATATAGATGAAAAGAAATGAACTCTAAATATGATCACCCTAATATAAATGCAATTTATATGATAATGCCGGAATATAATTACTCTGTAAAAGGCCCAGAGCACTGAAACATTAGCCGAAAAGTTTTATTCTGAGAGAATAGTTGCCGTCACAATTAATCGCTTAGTTTTTACTTAATCTGACACAAATCTAATAGTCAATCCCAAAGTGAAAAAAATCTCTAAAAGCAGTTGAAAAGAACTCAAATGAAGACAGAACTGCATATTTATTGTGTGTTTTATTTTTTTTTGCACTTAAAATGATATACATACACACACACTCACAGATTTTTTTTTTCAACTGGGAGCAATAGATTATCTATAGAATATGTCTATAGAAACAATATATAGCATATACATACACACACGCACACATTATTATTGTTTTTAGACGGCATGACTGAGGCAATCTTTCGTTCCCAGTTGAAACAAACCTAAAAAACATTTGATTCTGAAGCCGGCGCTATGGAGATCAGATCTTTTGTGTCCATGGGCAGAAACATGGTTCAAAGAGAATTAAAAAGAAATTCAAAAATCGCAAACCCCCATTCAGAACGGCCTTGCTCATCATTGTACAGCTTTTTACATGCTCGAGAACAAAAGAGTCTGGATGATCTCAGATATCTGCAATGGCGGTGGTGTTTGTTTTTGGAAAAGCTGCATTGAATAAAACTAGACCATGTAAAACGTAGAAGACCACGGTGTTGTCAAAAAATTCCGTGTTCCACAAGGTTTATCCGAAGCTCAGGGAATCTTGCTTCCCAACTTAAAACTACTTCCCAACTTTCTTTCTTTTCTCTTAAAAGTTGCTGAACAATTTCAAATCTCTGACTCCAGAGAGAAGAGATGCTGCATCCAACAGCCAGAGACGTGGTGTAAAAATGATCTTGTTCCTATATTAGGACCTTTATATATCTATATACAAAGCTAAAAGCAATACGTTCAATAAACAAACTTAAATGAACACACACGACACTTGTCCTTTTTTTAATCTTTTTTACAGGGCAAACCAGCAGGAGATACAGAAACAGATTTGTGATGGCTCTGAAAAGACAAGCTGAGAATGAAGAGATCTCAAGCTGAGGTGGCTTCAAGTGCGGCGTAACACAGATAACTGTTAAGTAAAGGAGGAAATCCAAAGTCCTACTTTCCCAATGAAAGATGTAACAGCTCAGATCAGCGGAAGCCGTCGTAGGCTGTAAAACTACTAGTACTCTGACTAGTGATGACGTCACCACGGTTACACCAATCAGACTAACCGCTTATCATCGAGACGTTCTGGTTCTCATCATATTGTTGTGCTCATTTTACGTTTTCCTTTTGAAACCTAATGTTGTTTGTACTCATTACTGGTAATGCCATTTTTTTTTTTTTTTTACGGTGTGTTTGACATATTTGTTTGATGTGTCTGACATTATTATTACTTTGGGAGTAAATGTATGACATTTGTTTATGCTGTGCAGTCTGGTTCAATTTGCCTAAATGTTGGTCTTACATATTGATACGGAAACGGAAAGTTTTTGATTGGAATTTTTTCAAAGCTTCGCATTTCTCCTGGACCTGTGACCATCTTACTATGTCATCTGCCAACGTGATTTGTCTGGACCAATCACAATCTTACACGTCACAGTGTCGACTTACAGCCAATCAAATAGTGTGATGTCATCCATAGTCGCGGGACCACAAGCCGATTTTTACACCCGGGCCAATTTGCTACCTACACCTGGCAGCTTCAGCTGATACGATGAGGAAAACCATCGTCGCACGGCAAAGACAACGAGATTCCAGGAAGTGTTTGCGTCTCTGCGATCTGGAGAAACACTCGTACTGTTCTAATTTTAATGTTGGACAAAAGAATAGTGTCTGAAAGGTGTCACATGACCAAATTCGCAGCCTTGCGTCGTTTAACCAACTGTGATTTGTTTTGACTGTAAAATATAGGTCAATGCGTTCCAGCTGGTTGTGACAGATACTGCCGTTCGTTAGGATGATGTGTAATTAATGAGCTGTAAACGTTGTGGTGACTTCCCGAGTTGAGGTCAGTTTGAGCATATTGATTTCAATACATTCTTCAAGTAGCCATGATTGTTCTCTCTTGTAAGGTGATTTGAACCGTTAAACGATCCCCTGAGCCAAAGAAGCCACGAGAATCTAGAATACACTTTTAAGTGATTGTCAATATAGATTGTTAATTGAATACATAAAGATTAATTATGAATAATTACTGTATTTACTCAAATATAAGCACCAGTTTGTTTGTTTGTTTTTTTCAATTTTAGCAGCTCAAAAATTTGAGGGATGCTTATAATCGCTGATTTCAAATGTTTACGTAAATATAAGCGCTCAGTTCCTTTAAATAATAGTTCTGGAGGCAGATATGCGTATGGGTTTTTTTTAGCTCAATAACAGAAATAAAGAAACATTAGAAATGTCACAACACTTAACAGGGAAAAAATAACACTGGAAGAAGTAAGATTTGTACAGACAACAAGGAATTACAGGAAGGAGTAACAAGAACTTTGTACAGACAACAAGGAATTACATGTGGTTTGACAATCTTTTGTTCCCTCTTTTCCAAAAGTACAAAAAACAGAATAAAAGAAAACCATCCAAAATATTTAACATAAATATAAAAAAATCCAGTGACATACAATGAAACACAAATAGAAAATTGCAAATATTGCACATAAAACGTAAACATTTTGTAGCCACGCCCACACAAAAATGTTTCTATTCACTCATATATTTCGCATTTTGTACGAGTACAGTTTTGAGGTCTGTATATTTTGTAAACTAGTTAGTGTTTTATTGCCAAAAATTGCCTTTATTGCCATTTTTTAGTCTGTTTGTCCATCTTTTTATGCTTCTTTATCTCTTGCCCCAAGGCAGGAGAGTGAAGAAACATCGGCCAACGTGAGTCATCATCCAGAATGTTCCTGGTTCTGCTGAGGCATCTGCATAGCTTTAGCAGCTTCTTCCAGAGGGGTTTAAGCAGCATCTTTAGAACTTTAGTACATGTACCCGACTGTGATGTAGCGAGTGATGAGACTTTCTATCGTGGAGCACTGGATTGTAGCGAGTGGTGTTTGTTCCACCTGGTTTTTCTGCAAGACCCTCAGTATTCATCTGAGACATGTTGGTTTCAAGGTCAGGTTTGGACTGAGGCATACTCTCAAGAATTCAAAGGTAAAGATGGGATGTAAAGAGGATCAGGTTCTTTGTTTCGCCTCCAAAAGTCCAGAACCATCGTTTCTTTTGGTTCCTGCTGGTGTTCAGATGGAGATCTTGAACCTCTGCTGGTTAGTCTCCGGTGATAAGACCCAGCACAATGGTGGGATATGGAAACTTTATAATGACGCTTGAGGGGTTTGAGGATACAGGAATACAGGAAAACGGGTATGGACTGAGTACACAGCCCTGGGGAAAACCTGTACTGAATGTTAGGGTGATGGATCCAAAATATCCAACTGTTATTGGTTTTATTGTCAAACACATGAAAGATATGGCAGATCAGAACTTGAGTGATTGTTTTCAGGTGTAAGGAGTTTGTGGGAGGAGTTCAGGGTCATGGGCGGAGTCTGATCTGGATGTTTTCTTATATTGTGGTGTGTAACCCCATACAGTATTTGCACCATGTTGGCCTTCAGAAAAAGTTTTTTATATATAATATAAACATGTAACGTAGTGATACAAATATGTGAACAAAATAATTACAATTTCTTTACATGATGCTTACACCTAAAAGCCAAGCAGGAGAAGTTTCAAAGTGAAAAAAAAAATACTTTGAAATATTTAAAAATTATTTTTAAACTTTGAAAACGGGTCAAATTGACCCGAACATAATGAAACGGTTAAATGTGTACATTGACTTGATTGCTTTGCTGCAATCCAAGCATGCTACACCACATGAAAGCTTAATTCATGCATATTTAATAATAATAATATTGAATCATTAATAGCTAGGTGGTATTATTTAAAGGCTAAATTTTACATGCACACAGCCACAAAAATAACCTGATGCGTTTAAACAAAAAAAAGGAAAAAGCAGAGCTCCTGAGCAGATGTCTGTCGCTGGTAAGCTAAATTGGCAGTGGTCCTCAGAGGCTTCTCTATAAGGCCATCACCAGCGCCAATGAGCTTGATGCACGCCATTACTCAGGGGGTGGGAAGAAGTAATGCGCGTCGTTTAGTTGCATATTCAGTGCGAGTTTGAGAGTCTTTTAAGAGAAGCCTGAGGTGGTCCATCACAGGTGTCAGATGTGCTTTCAACAGCAGGTAAACACCATTAGTTTTAGGAGATGTCTCGAGAATAACAACAGCGCCTGGAGAAATCACTTCTGACGGGAACTTTAGGAAAGATTGTGGAAGAGTCTATCATCTTAATTAGGGCTGATTTCGAATGATTATCCACTAAACACAACAACACAACAGCAAATGACGTGTTGCCCCCTAAACAATGTGCTTATAATCGCTGATTTCAAATATGTGCGTAAATATAACCAATAAAAAGGAAACACATCATCTTTGTGTAGCGCCGCGTGTGTGCGTCTTTAAATAATGCGTTGGCAGATGTGCTACAGTATAAGCTTTTATTGGCTCAATCACAGAAATAAAGAAACATTAGACACGCCGCAACACTTAACAGAGACAGAATAACTCTGGAAGAAGTCAGATTAAACTAAATACAATCATTAATATTACAACAAACAGAAACTACAAACCATGATTGGATAGCTAAGCTTAGCGCTAACAAACGGGTCCAATGTGTATTCACGGAAAATTTCAAAACAGTCGAACACGGGCAAGAAGTAAAAAATCTAAGGAACAGACAAAATCAAAACGCTCGGTCTGCTAAACAGGGGATAGTAATCCTTTGAGATAAACTGAGTTTGACGAGGCTCATACAGTTGACTCTTGGGAAATGAAGTTCTGACCACTAGAATCGACTTTGTGTTATTTATCATTCAAGTAACACTATATCAAAATGATTCTAGTCACAAGTTTGGTTTGTTAAATAAAGAAAAAAATGTTTAGGAGAATATTAACGTAATTGAACTAGAAACGTAAAAAACAACAAATGTGTTTTGGGGTTTTTTTTTGGAATTTTTATTTTGTGCCTGAAAAAACAGGGGTGTGTTTTTATTGGCAGGGTGCTTATATTCATGTAAAACAGTATTTAATTTGGCTCTCATAAATAGTAGTTATTTATATTGGTTATTCAGCGGGTGTATTTTACCACTATCACATCTTTATTTTTGCACCAAGCAGAGTAGCAATACTAAGTTCATTGTAACCCTGTGTTACAATGAAAAAAAAAAGGCATTCTATTCTATTCTATTCAGGTTAGAAACCATAAAAGGAAGGCGCGTTTCTGAAGTAGGTCTTATTTTTCAAAAAACAAAAATGGCAAGAAGAAATTGGAGAATAATTTTCTCCAGCAACCTTTAACTGCATGTTTTCCAGCACATTCCACAGTCGGGTAATAAGACGTTCTGAGAAGCAGAGGGAGCTTCAGAAGTCTCTGAGCTCTTCTCAGCCTCACATCCATCACTGGGGAATGAGTTACGGGAATAAAATAACATCTGCCAGAAGATAACCTATGCACGGAAGCACCTGAAAGCTTATTAAGAGAGAAGTGCTTCATTCAGTAGGGCTTTGTATCACTCTTAAAAAGCATCAGCAAATTCTCGTCTTCAATGATTCGATATTTTCTTTAAGATGTTTGAGAACGTGTCAAGATGAAGCTGAAGTATCTCTGGTCTGCTCACTTTGGGACGCAGATGCAGGGAATGAATGAGACGCCGGGCTGAGCGGTGTATGCACAGGAAGTGGCTGGTTTAATAACGCTGCTTCAGACGGAATGACGCTTATGGGTCTTAATTCCAAGTTCATTTCCTTGTTCAAAGGGAAAAGTTAAAACAAAAATGAGTGTCTTGGGTGAAGGAATTAGTCAAATTACACGAAAATGAACATGACCTTCTTGCTTTTTTTTTTTCTTTAATTATAGGCATTTTTCCTTGAACGCACATGCTGTCATGTTTAACCATTTACGGTGTGTCATTTCATAAGATTGAAAAGCTTACTTTGGAATTCACTTCGGGATCCACAATAAATAGAACATGACATAGGTACAGAGAAATGTACCTATTCCAACACATTTTTCAAAAAGTCATTAATGGTATTAAACCGATTCACACGTTGTTAAAGAAAATAAGCTTTAAAATGCCTTTTAATTATTAATAAGCCTATGCGAATAGGTCAAGTTGACATTTTCTAAGTGTGTGTGCGTGTTGCTCAGATCAGATTTGAGCAGTACTAAAATCCTGAAGTAAGCAAAAGTCTCGCAAACTTCCCGTAACTGTCTCTTTGCTCCTTACTATGATTCGAAATTATGAGATTCTTCTTCACGCTCTCAATGAATATATATATGGTGATGTTTTTTCTCATCTGCAACTGATACATTTACTGGCTTGGGCGTAACAGTTGTTTTCTTTTTCTTCTGAATAAAGATTATAAACGGAGGAGCAGAGACAGAAGCTGAGAGAAATCAGAAGGAAACGTTGCGGAGCTTGGTACCAGTCTGTGTCACTCCTCGGCGATTTTGAAATTAACTTTAATCTATCGTGTCGTGTGATTTATTTCTTAATAGAGTACAGTCGATTCCCACAAAGAACCGTTTTTTAAAAGGGTCTTAGATCCAACACACATATAAGAAAAGAAACATATTTATACATTTACATATACAGTACATTTGTATATACTGTCCACGTATTCACACTTTCTCTTTATTTAGTGACTTGTAGTGAGGGAAATTTAAAATATTGACATTTGGTTACTTTGTCATGTCACCTTTTTTCAAACACAACTGCTCTTCTTTTTCTTCTTCTTCTTCTTCTTCTTCTTCTTCTTTGTCTTCTTCTTCTTCCTCCTCTTCTTTTTTTCTATTTCTTCCTCGCCCTCATCCTCTTCTTCTTTGTCTTCCTCTTCCTCCTCTTTTTCTTTCTCTTCTTCTTTTTCTTCATCTTCCTCCTCTTCTTCTTCTGTTCTTTCATAAATAAGTGTGAAAAAACCTAGTTCTGGTCGTGATTCCCCATGATCATCATTCAAATCATATTTCTGGGGCACGGCTGGAAATCAGAGTGAACTAGGCCTATAAAAAAGACAAACAGAGTGAAAAACAACCTAGATGGACCCAAGCATCTAGTTATCAGTATAGCAGAAGAAAACGCTGGAAAAGGCAAACGTCAAGATGGCGAAGGTAATAAAGGAACACTCTAATACTGAAGATGTCCCCGTGTGCAGCATTACGGAAAATCCCAGAGCTGGAAGTCAAGCCATTAAATTAGATATTAGTAGCTGAGAAGCCTAATCCCACAATGCTCAGTCCAACCAGTAAAGGGTAAAAAAATATTGTTTTAAGATTTTATACTTTTTTATTATTTGTTAATGCTTGAATAACATTTTATAGAATTTAGTATTAGTTGTTGCATTAAAACATCTTTTTATTAAGCGTAAATCTGAAAGCCTCAAGACTGAATCAAGACTGAAAGCCTGAGTAAAGCTCCAGAGAATCAGCAAATTACTTTCCTGTTGTGAGTAAAACAATGTGAATCAGATATTTAATATGCAGGACAACACATAACCATCCATGGAAAGCATTTCTGTCCACACATCTGTGGATAAATGAACAGATGGGAAATAATCCAGACAAGTGAGACAATTTGTCAGCGCATGGAAGATGATGAAGCTTCTGGATGCAGTTTTTTTTTTTTAACATTTGCAGACTCTGTATTAATTAAAATTAATATCAGTCATTACATTTTCAGAACATTTACCCAAAAAAAATCACTTGTTTTTGATTTGTATATTATGTACCGGTAAGAATGTGTGCAATAGTAAGAAGACTGTAATTATGTATTATAAAATGTTACACAATTTTCTTTTACTTACATTATATTAATGAAACTGAAAATTGTATAATTATTAAGTAGCTATAGTAAACATACAAGATATGTATGTTGATATTTAAAAAACAACAAAACTTTGTGAACAGATTATACCTCTTTTATTTTACTTTTGTTTACACTTATTTTAATAAATGCACTTAAAATGAAATAACCCATTTTATTCAAAGTCTGTTTTATTTTAGCCCCTTTTGATTTATTCCAAAAAACTAAAGTTCAGGCAACAACTGAAGGACTGTAAGACTTAACGTCCTTAAAATGTTTCAAAATTGTCTGTGTGCATAATATTTGGGAAAAAAAGATCAAGAATTAGAAAGTGTTTTCTCCATATTTCATATATTTTATCCAAAAAGCTCCAAAAACAAATTCATTTTACAGTAATTTAATACTGTTAAATATAATGCCCTGTAAATGTCACATTTAAAATGCTTGAACAATTTTCAACAAATCTCAGCGACTCTGGGTACAGGACAAGGATTCATAACAGCAGGCAGAGAAAATGGCTCAGCGGTGAGAAAGATAAGAACCGGACGCTCAGCACAATCTGTGAGGTCAGGGGGGCTTGTGGCACTTTTAATGGGGTCGGCAATGGAGGGATAAAGCATCAATGTCTGATAAATCTTGTCTGATTCTGCAGAAATACTTTCGGGTGACTTTCAAACCCACATGTTGCTGTGAATAAAAGCCGGAGGAGATGAAGCTACACATTCCTTTAATGCAATCAGACGTAAGTGTGGTTTAAAAGATCTTTTGTGCTCGCATTGAAACTACTTTCCATGTGCTTCATCGAGTCCTTGGTTAAACACAAGTTATGCATAAAAAAAACCTTATCCAGCTTTACAAATACACAACATGATACAGTTTGTGCCTTTGAGAACCACAATGCTAACACAATCCTCTTCTACTTTCATTTTTTTCTCATGGTCGGAATTGAAACGCACTTCAGCATTCAGCAACAGGCGACATCTTCAAATCTTTCCACCTTTAAAACACACTTAGCTGTGTACTTACTTGACAGTAATTACACATAAACCTTCCACTTTGTTCGAATTAGATTAGCCCTTAGCTTTCAGCGTAGCATTTAGCATTAGCACTTTTTCGCTAACGGCTTGGTAATAATGTCTCACATAGTAATAATAACGTCAGACACAACAAACCATAATGTCAGACACACCTTAAAATTAAAAAATCTAGATAAAATAAGATAAGATAAGATAGACAGACTTTATTAATCCCACTAGAGGAATTTATTGTGTTCTATAGCAGAAAAAACAGAGAAAGAAACTTTAACAGTTTAAAACTTTAAGTTTTTAACAGAAACTAATAAAGACAAATTAAAAGACAACAGTGAAGGCAAAAATGCAAATAGTAAAGAGAACAAAAACAATGGTGCAATTGTGACGAGACAAAAATATAATGCACGTGAAATATCAGTTGCAATATCAGCTACGAGTGCAAACAACATTAGGTTTCAAAAGGAAACGTTAAATGAAAACAACAACATGATGAGCCTAAGAACATCTCGATGATACGTGATTGGTCCAAGTGGTGGGACTGTGGTGACATCACCACTAGTCGCCAGGCCGATTTTACACCCAAGCCGTTTTGGTACCTACACCGTAAATCACTTTACAAACAGCAACACACTTTTAGAAAGATTCCTGGTGAATAATAATCAAACCAAGCAATTGGTTTGTGATGGAAGACTCAAAAATACACGTACCTTCCCGATTGGTAGATTTCCACTTGAGGCTGATGAGATCATCTGGCTGTGTCCACGTCTTCTCCACGCTGACATTTAGAGGAGCGTCACTTCTGAGGACGCGGCATCATTAATGGAAGGTGTTGTCAACAGCGTGTGTAATTGGGTCACCAATGAGACGCTCATTATTTTCACTCTGGATCTGTTCAATTATTTCCAACAGCTCTTCTGCGCTGAAAAGCTTTCAATCTGTGAATTAACATAAAGTGGAATGTTTTCGGTCAGACATGAATGAGAAGTGAAATGTCAGGGTGGACTGGAACACGTTTTGTGTGCCACTATAAAGGCCTGGACACATTTACATATTGTTTTATTAATTTCCACGAACAAAGGCGGATTTTTGGAGGCCGTTTATTGATTTATTCAGCTATACACGCTCGTAAAAAAAAAAATATATATATATATAATCCAAATTACAAATAAAAGAGTGAACGCTTGTTTAAAAAGGGTCCATTGTGTGGCCAAATAGGTTTTCTTGAGTTTATTCTCTACATTTTCTTACTCTCACCGTTATCTCAGACAGCAAAGGAGTCTTTCAGAACCGCAAAATCCACTACAATGGGACTTGACTTAGAAAAGCCCAGGATATTTGCTCCATTTTACCAGCCGTATGAAATATTAATGGCCACATTTGGCATCCATCATCTTGATTTGAACTGTTTTTCATTTGTGAATTTTGTATCGTTGGTAGAGCGCAGATAAAGTCTGAAAACATGTACTATATCAAGCAATAATTACGGTTTATTAAACTCATCCTGTACTAAAGAAGATTTATTATGTCAAATCAGCATTCATTTTCAAATTGATCACATTTTTATTGCTTTTTATATGGATAATCCAACATTGAGACAAAGAACTCAAATACTCTGTTTAGCAACAGATTGTGCTGACTTATGCAATACAATATAACAAACCACATTCGCAAATCTGTAACGTTTTCACAATTTTCTAAAATGCAATTTTTAACAAATCTTGTCACTTAGTTGATGGTTCCAACACCAACGGTTGCGAGTTTTATTCCTAAGAGAAGACATTATAAATTGCAGTGTGGTGTTTCGTGCTTTGTATAAAAGTGTCACATAAAAAAAAAGATAAAAAAATTGGCTTTGGTTTTGTGGTCTGGTGTATTGATTTATATGGATCAGGAGGAATTATAGAAGAAACCCTGTCAAGATGATTTTTGCAGTGTGGATCAATTCAGGGATTTCATCATGCCATCGCTTCACTTTATAGGACAGCTTCGTCTGATTTGATCTTGATGTTGAATGGCTAATACATAAAATACAAAAAAAAAAAGCTGGTACATCCCACTTCAAACAAATTATACAAAAGTGTAATCATCCAGAACAGCTAAATGATCTTAATGCTCCTCAACCAGCAGTCACATATTCAGCGGGTTCATCAATCCGACCTCATAATAATTCACGACAAGTGCATTCAGGGCTTTGATTCCCTTTCTGTTTGTTCTTTTCACCCTCCATCTGCTTATAGAATTTTAATTTCACTATTTAATGCAAATGTTTCATTAACGGGTCAAATAAACATCGTCATTAGCACAAGGGCAAAAGTGCACATGACTCGGTCAGTATTAAATGTCTGCGATTTTTGCCAGTAAATTAATTCTGACTGGAATAATTTAATAATTTAAAAGTCTTCCTCGCTCTCGGATGAATCAAAGGCAGGTCTGGAGACGCGGAGGAACACACTCACAGTGGCAGTGAATGATTTAACAGAGCGTAAGACGTATTTTTGATAGTGGAATGGATGGAGATTGGGGTTTCAAGACATTTTTCCTCCAACTTATACATGGGAGGCATACAAATAGCCCTCTTATATAAACGAGAGGGAAAATATATGTGGACGCCAGCCTGCATTTATTTAGCAAATAAAATCCATCCACTAGACGCTATTTGAAGATGTTGAGCTTAGAAATGGAATCCATGCCTTGTGTGATAGGTCTTCAGGAGAGATGAATCCAATGCCAAACTCGGAAAGAGTATTACTGTATGTTTTAAAATATACGTAGTATATGATATTATTATATATATGTAGCAAATACAGTACAAGCATATTCAATATATAGATTTACACGTGACAAAATATATTTATATATACTGGTATATTTATGTATGAAAAACATCTCATATGTATATATATATATATATATATATATATATATATATATATATATATATATATATATATATATATATATATATATATATACTGTATTTGTTTTGTATTTTTTAATATTATAATAACATTACATTTAACATTAGATTACATGTTTTTTGTATTTATTTTTTTGTGATATCTTAACCGGGCCTTTCATTGACACTAGTTCATAACCACATTCATACCAACAATAAGTGCAATATTTTTTCATTTGTATTCTAATTTGTGTACTAACAATATGTGCAATGTTTTTTCATTCGTATTCTTTATCTTTATTATTTATTTACCATTGTGTATTATTTACTTGCTCTCTATTTATTTTTGAACATTCACATTTGAACATTTGAAAAAAAAAAACATTCACAGCTGCTGAGATGATAAAAAAAGTGAGTCTTGAGTCTCCATTTAATCCCCATTTAACATTATTAGTGTCTGGAAGAAGGAAGTGAGTTACTGAAAGGATTTTATTTGCTTATTCTCGAGGCAGCACCATCGAAAATGTGCCTCCAGCGAACGTTTCAATATTTACAATATTTGTTCTAACTAGTAACACATGATGCTAAAATCCCGAGGCCACGGGTTTCATTCCCAGAAATCAGAGGAAAAAATATGGTGGATGTACATATACGTGTGTTATGATGATTTTTATGATGTAACAGTGATGGATGAGAACAGTGGGGCAAATACAGGCATAATAGGCCGAGAACCAGGGTTGGAAATGTTTTATTATTGTTTTATTATTATTTTTTTTTATTAATGTTGGATTATTATTTTAAAAAGTAATTTGTTACAGTTACAAATGTTTTATTTTTTTCATCAAATAACATAGCTGCTCTCAATATTAAATATGGTAAATGAATGAAATAGACACTAAATTTGATTCCTTATTATTATTATTACTATTACTACTATTATTATTATTATAAATAATTGAACATTAATCTACACTATTTTAATATTGCTGTGGGACAATGTGAGAGACACTTATCAATTTCAATTTAGTTTGGTAAATATTATTATTAGTAATATTTTTTTAATTTTTAGAGATTTTTACTATTTATCGCACAGACCACAACTGGCCAACAAATAAGTCTTCTTAAGGAATGTATTTTTTTTCCTCACAAAGTACGCAGAAGTGTTCTGCTCTCTATATAATACTTAACAATGTACCCAAAATAGACAATAATAACAAAAATGTACACTCTATCTAGTGCAAATTAAATTGAGATAGTACACAGGTAGTAAAATAAAACTCCAACTCTTCGGCTCATCGCTGACTCCTGGTTGTTGGTGTGTGCAACTGTGAGTGTGTGTGTGTGTGTGTGTGTGTGTGTGTGTGTGTGTGTGTTCAACCGCACTACTCTGCTTCTGGTTGGTCATTAATGGACATTTAATCTAAGCCAATCATCTCATTTTCAGACAAACCATGTTCACAGACACACCAATCACCAGTTATGTCCCCATGAACACACACACATGAGAAAAAAACGAAAGCTTTGGTGCACAAACACAATTATAATAAACTACTGCATTTTTTCAGTAGTGGTAATGATGATGTAACAAAGGAAAATGTAATTACGTTAGAATACTCGTTACTGAAAATTTTACGCTGTTTATTTATAACACCGGTATTCCCATCACTGCTGAGAACACACACTCACACACACACACACACACTCTCACACACAAGTGGCCCCAATCAAGAATTAATGAAGCTCCAACTGTCTGCAGCGCACACAATAGATCCACGCTTGTCGTTTTGTGTGCGAGTCAATCTACAGGACAGAATATCGATAGAGATCTGACAGGTTCGGAGCACGGACCCCTGCCCTCGCTCGACCTACGACCCCCGACGGTATTAGACTAAACCATGTGAAAGTCTTTAACCAGAGATCGATCGGCCATTCAGAACAATCATTGGCCTGGTGCGTCTGAAAAGTGAGTAGACAAGAAACACGCCAAGACTATTGGAGAATATTCAACCCCTCTTTAGTGTGTCACAGAAAGGTAAGCGTGACTCACTATTAGGTCTGGGAGGTAAACTGGTATTAACGTGAAAACCAGTATTGAGTTGTGTGACACCGTTACACATTCATGAATTTAATTTGTATTCATGTATTTAAACACTTTAATACAGTATAACACGTTTGTTTCGTTACAACTTTTAATGACGAGGTGGAGACATTGCTAATCGAGCACAGATTGTAACAGGCTGAGTTAATAGATCACACCTGCGAGAAGCGAGCAGCTCTGATGTCTGTGTAGTGTCTTAAGAGCGGCTCTACTAAGAAAGAGAACAGTAAGTTTTTGTTTTTTATCAAAGTCGTTTGTAAATGTTTGTTTCACGTGCACGACGGAGAGCAAGAAAGAAAGCGTGAATGTAAACTCTCTCTCTCTCTGTCTGTCTCTCTCACTGTCTGTCTGTCTGTCTGTCTGTCTGTCTCTCTCTCTTTGTCTCTCTCTCTTGCTCTGTCTGTCTCTCTCTCTTTTTGTTTTTATCTCTCTCTTTCCCCCTGTTTCTCTCTCACTCTCTCTCTCTGTGTCTGTCTCTTTCCCCCTGTTTCTCTCTCTCTCTCTTTCTCTCCATCTCTCTCTTTATCTCTCTCTCTCTCTCTCTCTTTTTGTTTTTATCTCTCTCTTTCCCCCTGTTTCTCTCTCACTCTCTCTCTCTGTCTGTCTCTCTCCCCCTGTTTCTCTCTCTCTTTCGCTCCATCTCTCTCTTTTTATCTCTCTCTGTCTCTCTCTCTCTCTCTCTCTCTGTCTCTCTCCCTCTTGCTTTGTCTGTCGCTCTCTCTTTCTGTCTCTCTCGCTCTGTCTGTCTGTCTTTGTCTCTCTTTGTCTGTCTATCTGTCTCTTTCTCTCTCTCTTTTTCTCTCTCTCTCATTTTTCAAATAAACAACAGGGCTGCTAAAAATGCCAAGTTACCCCCTGCATCTAATTTCTTTAAATAAAGTTACAATACAGATTTTGTGTACAAGTAACAAGTAAACATCATGATGTGAGTTTTCACTCATATGGCCCAGCCCTACTCACTATATATTCTGAACGCATTCCACGTACCTTACACATCCGTATTCCATTGTTCCCCTCATTTATGTCTTCCTAGATAAGACGGGAGCCGAGCTTACAGCCCTCACACGATCTGACATTGTGATTCAGCGTCCTACACAGCTTGACTCCAGCCAAACACCTGACGGCTTCCTGTGGATTTACATTTCACCGAGCATCACTCAAACCCTCCAGATGCCAGCGATTGATCGGCTCCTCAAGCCTGATGCTGCTTTGTGCGATGGGACACGGTTTTGCCACAGTTTACGCTTCTTTTTACTCTTTTTTTTTTCCCTCACGAAATAACAGTTGCATATAGACTTGCATATATGGCAAAGTGGGGCCTCGCCTTCCCTAATCAGCAATTTGTTGTAACCTCAGCCTCGAAATTCCATCTTGACCATCAAAGAGACAGTCAAAGTTGAGAAGTTTACCCACTGCAAAACTCATAGTTTATTTCACCGGTTGGAAAAAACGGTGGAAGTAAGCAGCAGGACATTTAAAGAGATTTAAGTGTGAATTAAAGAGTTAAGAGATTTAGGAATAAACAGATTTAAGTGAAAAAATGTAAAGCATTTGACGATGCTGTTATATACGCACACAACAGAATGACGTCATGTCAGTTATTCAATTGAACAATAACATTAAAAAACATTTACATTTTATCAAACAAGGACAACTTATGTCACAAATTGAGAAATAACTATTTAAATGCTTTATAAATTAAATTGTTATTGAATATATTCATTCATTTTCCGAACAGTTTCATTTCTGGCTCATAGTGGCCTAGAGCCAATCATAGTCTCTTTCTCTGGGTCTGAAGGCGGGGCAACCGGGATTAGTGTCCAACCAATCAGAGAGCAAGACACAGACACACATATTCACTCTCATTCACACATATGGGCAACATATTGTAATATTAGGTTATTGTATTTTTACATTGTTTAGCATTTTTTCCATGCATCTTATCCAACTAGCCGATCAAATGTTTGCCGCTCGCCTTCAATATTGTAGAGCTTTACGTTGGAAAGTTGACATCTGCCCTTTTATAAACGTTTCTAAAGCATTATAAACTTTTCTTTACAAAGGATTTTACACATTTTATAGTAAAACCGATTGCTCATGTCGCAGTGATTCCATGGGCTGGATTGTAATCAAAAAATAACCCAAAATACTCTTATGAAAATTCAGGAAATGTCACGTCTAGATCCCATTCCAGCGGCGAACAAACCGAGGAGCGTATTATCTCAGCGTTGACAGTCAGATGGATGCTGCTTGGAGCAGAGATGGCAAAGTCCTTCATTTGAAACTCAAGTCTCACTTAGAAGAGAAACCCAAAAACACAGCGTCGTGAGATTGGCGGAGATAAGCACACATATCATGCATACAAAAGTGAGCGCACTTCCATACAGCTGCGGTATGAAAAAGACTTATAAATCAAGCGAGTCTGAAGGAAGACGTGTTTTCAGACAGGATAGATTAGATGCCTTTTCCTGGCGGAGGGGATTCGGATGGTGGCCATGGAAACTGCCGGGTCCCAACCTGCTTTCTGATCAGAGAGGAACTGTTTTAATATACAGAGGGGTTTTATTTAATGAATGAAGGTCTCACTCATATTAAAAGACAGAGAGGTCCAGATGTTTTGTTCACACGGATTCTGACGGTCATCTAGAAAAGCGACCAAATGAGCGCTTATTCCTTCACTCCCTCGGCTTATAATTTTCCTCGGCACAATGCGAAAGGTTACGGGCTTAAATATTGGCTGTCAACTCGTCTTGAGATTCAACGCGGCGAGAAAACCACGCTAGAGGCGAATCAATAAGCATTGTTCTGCTCCACACAGCTCATGGAGCTGCTCTTTAACCCACTGGCTGAAAAGATATGAAGGAATAGATTTATAAATACTGTTTTTACGAGAACATAAGCACCCTTTTTTCACATTTCGATGCTCAAAAACTTGGGGGTGCATGTCAAATATGCGTGAAAATTTACTCACCAATTTTTCCGTATTTCAAGTCAGCAACAAATACAAATAAACGGAAAAGTGGTGAACAGGTGAGTAATAATAATCCTTCACTTTGATTCTCTTCCCAGCGTCGGATAAACCGAGAGCTCGGCGGGCCTCTGAGTTGCTTTGCGCCTACGTGGACTGGTGCAAAGACTCTTGGGAAATGAAGTTCTGAAAACTGAAATCGACTTTTTGTTATCTATTATTCAAATAAAACGATATCAAAATGATATGAGTCACAAGTTAAGTTTGCTAAATAAAGAAAAAATAGTATGTTTATAGAATATTAATGTAATTGAACCAGAAACATAAAAAACAAAAAATATATATATATATTTTTTTAATTTTTGTGTCTGAAAAATCAGGGGGGTGCTTATATTTGCGTAAAGATGGTAAATCCAAAAAATTTGCTGTTGCATGTACAAGTAGCCGGGCCATAAACGAGGGCTTTCGGTGACCAAACCTCGCATGCTTTGCGTCCGTCAACTGAAGATTCTGGAATATGTCAGAGGATAAATTTAAGGTCTCTTCGGAGACCAAAGCGGGCAGATCATGGGTAACGTGACTCCCTGTGGAATCTTCTACACCGCCGGCCGCTCGGTTTACATTCTTCATTTGGCTCAGCATCAACTATCCACAGGCCGCAGATGAGAAGAACTTGTGCTCTCACAGGGTCATTTACTGGCCGCTGGGAGAAGAGCTGCTTGGCGGGTCAGAGATGGATCCACGTCTCTTCCTCATCATGGCAGCAATGTTAATCATGTCGGAAAAATCGGAGAAGCTCGACATAAGGCACTTCATGATTTCTTCTTGGCTTGACTTACACTGCAAAAAAATGCATGTGAAGAAATGAGAAAATTAAAAACAAAATGGGTAAAATGGACTTAAATCAAGGTGAATGATCTGCCAATGGGGTGAGAAAATTTTACTTGATAAGACGGCTTGAAACATATTCTATTTTTTTTTTAAACGAGCATACGAATCTTTCCTTGGTAATTCTAAGCTAGTCCATTTATCTTGTATGAAATAAAACAAGATTTATTGTGTAATTTTTAAGATTTTTTTGGCTTGTCAAGAATTTATTTTTTGCCGTGTAGGAAAGCCACACGAGAACCGAGCAGAAATGAAAGAGGTGAGAAATATGAGGAAAAAATCAACTCATGGTGGAAAATCCGGTGGGATTCAATCGGAGTACTCTATTATTCCGACTGTAAAGCGCATCGGAATGTGAGGAGCAGATTACATATATGGCTTCATTTGCAGAGACTTTTGTTAAAACTTGACTTTTATAAGTACTTTATTGTTAAAATAAATTCTAGTTCAAATGACATTTACCATATTTACGCAAATATAAGCACCCTTTTCTTTTAAATTTTCAACACTCAAAAACTCGGGGGTGCTTAAAATCACAAATATCAAATATGCGCAATCAATGTGAAATAAATCAGTAAAGGCAAATCAATAATCATATCAAAATATAAGAACCTACTTTTTCTGTATTTCAAGTCAGGAGCAATCACAAAAAAACGGAATGCGAGTAAATAAAATAAAATAAGCGAGTGACAAGTTTGGTTTGTTACATTGTTAAAAAATTGTATTTTTAGGAGAATATTATTTAAATTAAACAAGAAATGTAAAAAAAAAACTAAATGTTTGCGTCATTTGAAACAATAAAAATCTCATTAGATATTTAATATACGAATTAGAGAGATATGAGTTTTTACCTGAGAATAAAGACGGTGAGTAGAAAATTGAAAATTACGAGTGAAACACACTTTGGTCTAATTGGTCATCAAAAAGCTTAATAGCATTAGTAAAATAACAAAATTAAATCTTGTAATAATTAATGGGTTTAAATAATGCTTAAAAATGCTCATAATTTATTCACATTGCAGGTGAAGGTTTGGTTTGATTTAGCAACACTATAATAGCCGGTAAAACTGTCTATTTTGGATTAAAAAAAACAGCTGGAAACGTGTAGGAAAGTTCTCTAAGCTGCACTAGAGGAGAAAGCCGAGTCTTATCTCCACAACACAAGATCAAATAGATTTCTAGATGGTTCTCGTTTGATTTGCTCCAGCGAGAATCACCCTAGCAACCATACAGCATCCTATTAAAAATCACCCAGAACCGCCCTATAGTATAGGACCGATTGGCTCCTATTGTTTTGTCGATGCACTTTTGCAGCAGGCCGGATTATTGAGTTTTAGTGAGTTTTTTCTTATTTGGACAGAATTATATTTACAACACAGCAGACTGGATAGAGCTCTGTGTAAGCAACATCAAAAGTTGGTGGTTAGATTCTTGGGGGGATAAAAAACAAGTTGCATGTACCAGAAATGCAAAATAAGAATATACAAAAAAACAAAAAAATATATGGTTCTTGGAAAATTAAGTAATTCTGACCACTAGAATCGACTTTTTCATCGATCTATCATTCAAGAAAAACAATATCAAAATGATACTGTACAAGGCACAAGTATGTTAAATAATAAAAATTTTATTCTTAAGAGAATATTAACGTAATTGAACCAAACTTTTTTTTTTTTCAAGGGGGTGCTTATATTAGTGGGGTGATTATATTCGTAAATATGGTATTTTGTTGTTTGAAACGATAAAAATCACATTATAGACATGTATTATACAAGATATTCGTTTATACCTGAGAATAAATATGGTGGGTAGAAACAATGTATACTTCAGTTTTAAATTGATGAAAATTATGAGTGAAAACACACTTTTTTAAAAATTCTCTATAATAGCAATTCTAATTCAAATGAATCAACCATTTACTATTTGGTCATCAAAAAGCTCAATAGCATTAGTAAAATAAAAAACTAATTGTATTGGAATTAAAATGTAGCTAATAAAATGTAACACTTTAATTCACACTTTTCAAATTGTGAACCATTATTTGAATAAAAAATAAATAAGTACAAATAATTTAAAAAACATGTGCGTTTATTCATATGTTGTGTCTATATACAGTATACTGTGTATATTTACACACAGTATATACCGTATACACACTGTTTTTTAACAGATCACTATTAGTGAAATTTCGATAATAAATCAAAACAAACCAACTTATGTTTCCAATCACACTTCAGAAGACATTTCCCTATGCACTGTAGTATGATCATTTTCAATCTAACCAAAAGGTAAATTAATTAAAAAATATATGCACGTTGAGAGACAAGCAACACAGTACCGTATAAAACACTTTCTTTTCTGTTTGCTCGTGGTCCCTCAGCTCTTCCTTATGCTCCGCTGCCACTTACACACTATTAATGTTTGTGGCATAAAGCTGCCTTTGCGAAGCGCTAATGATGATTTACATCTCCAGAGCATCTGCACGCTTGACTAGTTGTGCAGCAGCGCAGGCCTTAGTCGACAACAACTTGTGTAAAAACGTGATCTGTTCATTATGACAGTGATAATAAAGAAAAGAACATCTCCAGATTACGCTCAGCTCTGCTTTTCTAACTCTGTGCAGCTCCGTCATATTCAGTAATGACACGTCTGATCGCTATAAATCACGCAAACAAGTCTAAACGCTTTCATTCTCTATTCCCAATGGGGAAGGTGACCTCTGGTGACCTTCCTGTGAGAAATGAGGGGGAGGCGGTTTAGGAAGCTTAGGATTTCTCATAATCCCTGAGACACACCATTTCATACACAGTAATAAACGTATAACGTCAGAAAATCCTCTCAATCCAGCGAAGGAATAGTCGTCTACGTTTCAATAGTAGCTTTATTTCAATCAATATTCTTTCAGGAATCGCTTGATTGGTCAAGGCATTAGCCAATAGCGTCACAGGTTACTCAGGTTCACAGGAACAGGTGTTGTGATGTTCTCAGTTTGTTGACACTAGTCACTAGTCCTAATTATTTAGTTATATTGTAACTGAAACATGTGGTAGCACTTCTGGTTTTGGTTGAATTTGGTTGTAGGTTAACCACTGGAAAACAGAAGCTGGTCAGAGAAGCCGCAGACTGTTTGGACTAAATCCTATTTTGTCGTGTAGAGATTGCATTACAGTGTTATACTCATCACTTATACAATCATTAAATAATATTAAATAAAAATTGCACAAAACAATTCCATGCCTGAATCTTTTCAAATTCAAAATTCAAATAAAAAAAATTTATTCTGGCGTTTTTTTCTCAGAATTCAGATTTTTTTTTAGAATTTCGAGTTATTAAGTTATAATTCAGAATTGTTTTCCATCAGAATATTGACTTTTTATTTCAGAAATTGGACTTTATAACTTGGAATTCTGACTTAATAACTAGTAAAAATTAATCAGAATACTTTTTTTAATACTTTTTCTTTCAGTGGCGGAAACTGGCTTCCATACATTATACAGGGTACGGCATTCAGTGAAATGTTTTTTCATAAAGTCCAGATTTTAAAAATGGGGGATTGAGAGAGAGAGAGGGGGGGGTACGGTTAAGAGAGAGAAATACAATAAAATAGAGATAAAAAAAATACAAAAAAATACTGTAAAAAAAAACAAAAAAAAACTAATGTGCAAAATTATTTGACTAAGTAAAAAAACACATAAATCTTTGACAGGCGTTAGTGGAAACAGAAGAAGACTTAAATGCATAAACAAATGAAAACACAGTAACCAATAGAAAACTTGACTATAATAACACATGGGAGCCGAGGATCATGGGTTATGTAGTCCATGAGGCAAAAGATTTCAAATGTACATGAGATAAATGTGTGTTAATGTTCCCAGGTCATGACACAAAACCAAGTCAGAAAACACATTTATCGTATGGTCGTTATTAAATGAAAGTTTTGCATGATTAGCTTAAGGCTCTTTACTAGGCACAGATCGCAGAAAGCTAATCTCATAGCCTGAAATTCCCTGCTCTGACTGCATATTCAATCATATTTGGAAGATACAGAAACCAATAAATGAAGATAAATATTCACAAACGGATCTCTGGTGGTTAAATCCATGAGAGAAAACGGAAAAAAAAAAAAAATACAGCAAAATGTGATAATTCAATAAAACTCGATGAAGGCAGGTGGTCGCATTAAAACTTGTTTTTGTTCCAGGGTCATAACAATGGGCACATTTTACTCTGAAAAGCACTTAGACGAAGACGTGTCAGTTTATAATGGCACCTCGGAAATCACAATCCAAGCTAAATGGAACAGGTGCAGTCTGATTACACTGTACGACGGCCTGTTTGTACCAACGTGTGCGATTCCTGGAAAAACACTCGCAAAATAGAACCCTAACTTTATAACGAAGAGATCTTACACTTTACCATCAGAAGGACATGCTTGACACTCAAACCCCAGACAGAGTCGGGGTCTTTCTGCGTGGAGTTTGTCCGCGTGGGTTTCCTCCGGGTCTTTGGTTTCCACCCCACAACATTCAGGAGTCTGGAATATTGTCCATCTGTGTGAAGGAGAGTGTGAACGTGTGTCTCTCCCTGTGATTGGTTGATTACAGTCATTTATGGAATCAGATCTAAGTAATCTAAATTATATTTTAATTACAAGTTCAAGTTCATTTATATAGCGCTTTTCTTAGTCAGAGACCAATGCAAAGACGCTAATTATTAAAAATATCAAATGTAAATTTTTAAGAAGCAAATGAAAATGTTTTTCTTTTTCATTTCAGATTTGTTTCATTTTTTTTTCAATTGGACTTGTTTGGCCCTAATCTGATTCCATACACTTTAAGCTCATTCATTTACAGTTTCTGTGATTGACTCCTGCTCCCCATGACCCAGAAATAGAGTACTAAGTAGTATAAAATAGATGGATGGATGGATTGATGGATGGATGGAAGATACTGTGTGATGTGGCATAATACATTTTTCAGTTGAACATTTATAATCTGGTGCCCTTGGTGTTTCTAAGTTGCATTACTCTAACTACAGAAATGCTTGAGAAAAGCTTTTAATTTCATTCTAAATTGAAGCTAAACATTCAAAGTGGATTTGCCTCATCCTGATTTCCTTGCATTTGCGTTTATGAAGGCATTGAATCCATGGATCATTTCCAGTTCCATACATGTAGTTTTTGTGGCTCAGGTTGCTTCATCCAAGTGAGAATTATTACAGAACTTTCTGGCATCTTCCCAGTCAACAGCCCTGTGCTTTAGTTTTTGCAGCAGAGAAAATGTAAAGAGATTTTCTGCTTTAGATGAAAAATAGTCTGTTAAAGCTCTCAGTCAAGCTAATAAACGCACCATCGTTCCTTAGCTTAGATTAATGTGTTTGAACAAATGACCACAAAAGCACAATATTCCCCGATAAATCAACCGCTCAACATTTAAATATCTAACAGAACGTTTCATTTCCAGCTCCTTCTTGCTAAAACTCCACTAAACTGTGTGTTAGAAATTTCACGAGCAATTTGAAACAGTCTACACCTCATGGAATAGTATGTTGGAGTCTGGCATCTTCAAAAAAGAGAATATTTTACATGCTCTACAACAAAAGCCTCAGGAGGGTTAATTAATGTTTAATTAGAGCTCCACGATGAGTGTTTGTAAAGGAAAAAGGCTTGATTGAGCCCGAAAAGCAACGTCTCCACGTGCTTGTGCTCACTACAGTTAAATGAAGTGGATGTCTTGTGCAAAGCTGATTTTGGAACCATGGTTTGCTCTTAGAAAGGTTTTCTTCGGGTTTTTGTAGTGCAGCGGTACAAAAAATTGAAAAATTGTCGCATTGGATCAACGTAAAAACTTTAACTTCAACTTGCTACACCTAATCACTTTACTTTGGATCAACGTAACATGAAATTGAGTTTCCACTAATTAGCCGATGCAAGAAACATTTTTGAGTCAAATTACATTTTTAGTTTAATGAAATTTCAAATTATACTTTTTCTTAATGTTTTCTCTTCGGAAGGATTGAAAACAGACCACCACTCTAATATATGCATATATTTGCATCCTTTAATGATTGGATACTAACGGTTTGAATTTAAATGATTTTATTTGAATCTTTTAATTGAATTTAAATAATAATAATAATAATAATAATAATGTGTATAAGCATTATGTGCATATTACATTATATCATAAAATCTTAACAGAAACCCATGTGTCGTGACCCGTGATGGAACAACAACTTATTCAAAAGAGTTGCCTTATGAAGAGACTTGTGAAGAAACTTGCTCTATTGGTCTATTTAACAGACAGGCAGCAACAGCGCCTCCCGTTGGAATGGCAAACAGGTAGAATTGCAGTCAAGATTCTGCTCACATAACAAGACACACTGATGGTTACTTACATAATCACCTTATTTAAACATCTAATGTCTCCTTTTAAGACAAATCGCTTCAATTGCTCCTTACAACAAAACAAGATCATGTAAACGTGTTTATGATTTATTTTAAAGTTTAAAACTTTAATGCATGTCTCCAATAGTAGCTTGTCCTCGGTGCAAGCGGATGTTATTCTATAGAATATTAAACTATAGTATTGATTTGAATAAAATTGAAATTAAAATTGAAAAAAAAATGTATAAAAATGAATATGCAAAAAAGTGACCTTTCCTTGCATCCGCAATTAACCGCAGTTGAAAAAGATGCCGACTTGTCACGCAAAATTACAATTTAACGAGTAACGGCTCAAATGTAGTGGAGTAAAGGGTCACTCACTCACAAATGTAGTCAAGTAGAGAGTAAAAGTTACTTGTATTTTTGATCCACAGTACTGTACAAGTACAAAGTAGTCCAAAAATACTCACGTAAAATAACAAAGTCCATTTACTCAAGTACTTTACGCCACTGCTCCAGACCAGCCTTCCCTAACCCAATCGCCTCTTTGAATTGTGCACATTTCCCCTTTTTCCCGTTCCGTTTCCGAGAGTGGTTTACATGTTCCTCAAGATAACGTGTGAAACGCATTACACTCGAGAGTCTCTCTGAGTAACGTGCTGTTATTTGCATTTAGACACCCTAGAGTCTCTACGGAGTCAATCTTTAGTCTTGGCAGGGGAGACTTTTGACTTCAGCTCATTCTTAATTCACGGCGCTATGAGCTCGGCGCTCCTCGAATCAATGGACTTTGGCTCTGACCTGTGAATAATATGGAAGGCGTCTGTGGGAAACGACTGAAGCATCACGCATCACTCATCGATGTGTGAAAACTGGAAACGTAAACCAGCAAAATACTAACGTGTTGACTCAGAGCGCTCTCTAATCCCGATTCTCTTGCGGATTCTGACAGAGTGGTGGTCTTATACTTCCTCTGGATTTATTGTAATTAGCTATGCCATGATTAGACGTTGTATTCAGGCATGACAGCTTGATTAAGGTCCCACAACATCCTAATTACACTGCCGTGGAGACCACTAATTCCGCAGAGTTTAGAGCCGCCATTAAAGCTGGGATTTGCGCGGCATGTGTTATTTAACCACTGGTGGTTTAAAGTACTTGAGCAAATGGACTATGTTACTTTACTTTCTTAGTACTTTAAGTGTTTTTTTTTGGCAACTTTGTACTTGTACAGAGTGTCAAAAAATACAGGCAACTTTTACTCTCTACTTGACTACATTTGTGATTGAGTAAATGTACTCTTTACTCCACTACATTGGAATGGACACTTATCGTTACTCGTTACTTGACGGATGAGGTGAACGTGAATTAGCGTTTGTATTTTTTTGCACATCTGAGTTTGACTGAGACTGACTTTATGCTCTTGTTTTATCTATTTTGTTCTGCCATTTTGAATCATTACGGTGTTAAATTCCATTTCTAAATTAGGAAATAAAGCAGAAATTCTTGTTTTTCACATTTCTTGGGGTTTTTCTAAGCCTAAATTCAGCACAAGTGAAATATTTGAGTTTTTTTTTATTGGATACATTACAACTTGTACTTCTTGCAACTGTAGATTTCTAACTTGCAATGGAGTAATTTTTACAGTAAGGTATCCGTACTTTTACTCAAGTAGGGTTTTCAGGTACTCTGTTAACCACTGGTGGTTTTGTTTCCCTTTTCTGTCTGTGATGTGAAGTCCATGCAGCAGAGCGGAGGAAGACTTGGGAAAGTTCTGTATTAATAAAGTAAATGCCAGTTCCGTCATAGGTACATGTGGACCAATTTGTTTCCCCCCTGACTGGTTTCACCTTACTCGAGGTCTCATTAGTCTCAGGGAGATGCTGCTATGGCCGCCCCTGGTCGTCTCTGAGTCTCAGGAGCGAGCGTGGCTGACCTTTGACCCTCAGCTCCAGTGGAATGGCCACCGTGGTCCTCCTAACTGCTTTAGATAGTCGGAGACAAAACTTAAACGGCCTTAAAGCAATTTGAAACACACAATCATTATAATCTGAATTACGTGACATGGATGTGAGAGTAAGAGATGGATAAGGACATTTTCCAAAAGCTGAAAAAAACATTGCATAAAATATATTTAATAAAATTTTCATACGAGAAGTCTTCCTTTTGCACAAATCTTTTTTTTCCAAGTAACATTGACATAATTCTAAATTAAATGCATATACCGGTAACCGAATAATGATTTTGCGTTTGTCTTTGGAAAAATGTAAGGTTTGTGCAAATTACTATTTGCACTATTACAAAGAACTATTGCGTTTTTGTTTTACTTAGTGCAGCTTGTTTTATTTTCAGGGTAGGTTTGAAGTGTATAAAATTGTAGATTTATGCGCTTTGAGACAGTTGAATTGTGAAAAGCGCCTTACAAAGGTTCAATTATTATTATTATTAAAAAGCACTGAACTTGTAGTTGTGGGGACTTGAACCTGGCATCAAAGTATCACAGGTTCCCATACTGGTCCACTTATAATTTTCAAATATGAAGGGACCCACAACACATCCTTGTGGTGCTCCTGTTTCCCAAGGCATAAAAGCAAGTCAAAATAACCCATAAAAACGCTAATATACCACCCACTCGTTGCATTAGAAGGTTTTCTAAAGTCATACTTTTAAAAAGTCATCCAAATAGTTTTGCATTTTAATGCTGTTTTGTTTTACGAACCATTTCTCTATGAATCACAACCCTACACATTTCATTTTTTTCCCACTTTAAATTCATCATCTTTCTAGACAGGCTTTCCCATTTTTTTTCTTAGCTTTTCCCTATTACGATGGCACATTTTCCGAGTGGGCAGACAGCAAATATCCGTTGTCTGCTGTGCTGTACCTGATACTTTTTTCATCCTGCCTACCATTGTTGTTGCCCTGACTGTGGCGGGTTGGCAGGCTCCGCTGGGCTTCTCTGCATTATGTATTGTCATCCTCCTCATTGTTTATGAATAACCAGAATCTCAGCCGCTTTTTTCTGCAGCCTCTCTTGATGCTTTCACTCACACCAATGGACACCATCGTCATGAGCTGCCGAGCGACGTCTCACGAGGATTTACCACAGTTTACACAACCGGATGCCAGGAAAAATACATTCCTAATGGCGTTGAATAAACCAACTTTGATTTATAATAATGAGTTTGAGGCTGTTCACGTAATGAATGGGCAGAGTGACGGGTCACACGGGATGAAAGTTTTGCGCATAGCAATGATTTATTGGAGCAGTGTGCAGGTTCATTAATGGAGTCGCCTTTCTTCACTTGAACGAGTCTTTTCCGTCCTCTCTCCGGCCTTTATGTGAATAATTTATACAAAAACAGCAAAAGGGGCTTCGTTTGAGAAAAACCGTTTTGAGAGCTTGAGATTGTGAAAATGTTCGCAATTTTTTACTAATACTCTATTAGGCACATAAAGTGTAACGCTTAAAATTAAGCTCAACGCATAATGTGCCAAAATTCTTACTGGAGTAATAGTTTTAAAAAATGTATGCAAGAGTTGAGTTAGGTTTTAGGTCAGACGATCCTTATTTTCCATCCTTACTCCATTTCTGGGTCTTGGGGAGACCTGAGGCGAGATACACACTGCAGATTGGTGGCCAACTATTGTCAGATTGGGAGTTATGGCTCAAGACTATATTATTAGTATGTGTATAGTTGTGTTTAGTGGAATTGAACTTGAAACCAAAAGGTTGCAGATTTAATCCCAGTAGGTCCCTCAAGTGTTTTTGAGTAAAACCCTTTCATCCCAATCCCAAAGTGTGTGTGCGTGCGTATGTGTATGTTCAGCTCAGTGGTTGGTTGGATTTAAGGCAGAGTAGGACTTCCTAACATGTCGCTGACACTACCTGGCTACGTTCCTTCAAAGAGTTCAATGCTAAAGATGGACTTTTTCGCACGTTCAGTTGTAATTAACAATAATTATTACATTCTACGAATCGTCAGGTCATGGGTTCTCGGAGCATCTATGATTTCCAGTCAATCATGGTTTCCTCCTTTGGAGTAACATCACCTTTACTCTTCTTTAAAAGGCCGCCATTCTAACCAATGACATGCTCTGATTGGCTCCCAGGAAGCTCAGGAACATGCAGTCTAATTCACGATTTAATTACATGCTTTTCAAACCAGGTTGGTATATTCGTCTTGCGTTTTCCTCTCTTTAACCTTTCACGTAATACGACGCGTTATGAATTATGACTTTTTTGAAAAAGAAAGATGGAGCTCGCCATTGGTTTAGAGACGTGTCGGTTTACAAACTCCGTCGTGAAAAAGCAAACTTCACGCGCGACCTTGTGCCTCAGAGACGTTCAGTAAATGCAAAAGAGAACAGAAATAAAGGAAAACGCTCGCGGTTGTGTTGCAATTACAGTCCGAATGATCCTGACCTCGGTGTATTTGTCTCAAATTGATTAGGAGCTTGCTAAAGGGCAGAAACCTCCACCGCCTGAACAAACAGCTTTTTGATTACTTTTTGCTTTTGCCTTTTTGCTTCCTACTCCACGTAGATGGCAAACAGAACAGGCTGTGGAATCACAAAACCCATTCATGGTCAATTCAGCGTCTGTCTTCAGTAGAAACTTTTCTCCACATCAAATTTGAGTTTTGCATCTCGGAGAAGTGGACAATTGACACTGAGAGTGTTCGCATTTGACCTGAGACTCCTCCCCTTTTCCCCCAGTCTCGCCTTAACAACCAATCATCTTGAGCTCTCTGTGATATCATCACCTATTTCACCTTTCCCGTAATCATGTGTTGTATAAGAGACCCCCCCCACACACACACACACACACACACATTTATATCAAAGTGGGGTCCCATTACTGACTTTCTTACAAAAAAATCAGTTTTATTACTCCAACTGTGAAAATACCCCCCTTTGCCCTTAAAGTCTTAACCATCAAACAGGCTTTGACCATCTTGGGACCCCGCTTTAGTATAAAAACCTAGCATTTGGAGTCCCACATTTACCCTAATTACCTGTATACACACACACCTAAACACACACACACACACACGATTTATTATTGCTAGTATTTTTGTGCAGCTTCAACATTACCCAACAGATACAGGTTAACAATGGTTATCGCATTTTTGTCGTATTTCATTGTCGCTCTGGCAGCGTCTTTACACATTTATTTCAGCTTGAGATTGATGTGTCATAAATGATCGGAGTTTATTGAAAGCGCAGCTTTAAGATGACAGCCAGGAAATTGTTTTAAAGGCCGCCCCGGGACAAAACATGACCAAAATAATGTTCAGACCAAATAACAATTTATTCCGTGGAGCAAAAATGATTCCAATTGATTTGTTAGTAAAATAGAAAAAAACGTTAAAAATACAGTTTTTATGTCAGTTTAGTCTATTTTTTAGTAGAAATTCATAGTTCCGGAAATATGGGGAAAAAATGTTTTTTTTTTTTTTTACTTTTTGCTTGCAATTAGGTTTGTTTTTTTATTTCTTGCTTGCAATCTTCACATTTTCGTTTGAAACTTTTTTTTCGCTTTGAATTTTCCGTTTTTTTTCGTTTGAATTTTCTGGCCCAAGTTTCACGTGGGGGCGGCCCTTACTCGGATTGGCTGGTGAGAATATAATTTTCGTGAAGCTTTTGAAGCTTTTCGTTTGTTTCTTAGAAATTTACGCTTGATAATTTCGGCAGTAATCGGATTCCATGCTGACAAAGACCTTCATGATCCTTCATTAGATACTGTACTCCCATCTCCATCATTTCAACCTCCAGAGAATCAGAGGAACTTTGCCATTGGAAATGAAGTTCCTGCATTTTAATAATAAACGTGGTCTCCAGTGATATGGAATCCATGGCTGAAGTCACCTACACAGCTCCTCACCACCTCCCCCTCACGTCTATGTAAAGTGTCGCGCACGTTCCCACCACCTACACTGAACGTGTGAGCAGCAGGCCTGTAGGGAAGACTGGAATCACCAGATTACGCCTCGGATGTGCTGAGCTTAGACAGTAAAGTCTAAAGTACATTCACGGAGAAAAAACAAGTCACAGCTTTGCCTTCAAATTCCGGTGTGGCCTAGTCGTGCGGAGTCGGGTCTGCTGCCCAGATGTTGCAGGTTCGAATCCTGTGTGTGTGTGTGTGTGTGTGTGTGTGTGTGTGACTTCACTGGTGGTTAAAAGCAGAGCACAATTTTGATATTGACAGTATTGACAAACTCACTCACTTTAATCTAAAAAAATGTCAAGGTCACATGCAGTTTTTGTGACTGTTATCATGAGGACAGAGAAGATACGAAAGTTAAAAAAAAAAAAAGGTGATGGCAATATGGGGTACTAGGGACCATACTGATATTGTGAAATTTATTTAAAATGTATATAAATATTTTCAATTGTGAATTTATTTATATAATTTATAAAGATGACTGAAATTTTGATTTTGCATTCACTAAAAGCAAAAACAAGCAATACATCAAAGCTTGCCGTCCTGATCTCCAACTTCCTGTTTTGCTTGGTCCTAGCCCATAGTCTGAACAACGAAGGATAATGGACATTTATCTTTTTTTAACTGACTCTTTTTCCTAATTTTTGAACACAGATAAAAATGGACATTTTTCTTCTTTAAAGACTATTTTTCCCAAATTCGCATAGCAACTTTCCATTGGTCTTGAACTAAGAAAAGCGCTATATAAATAAACTTGAGAACTTGTTGTACAAAAAAATTGTGTTTTGTGTACAACAGTTGAAAAAAAGACATAAAACATCATTTGTTTGGTACCTTGTTCAGATTGACTGGAAATCACAGATGCTCCGAGAACCTACAACCTGATGATACGACCAGAAAATTAGCAGTTGCACTTTTTTGCATATTTGACCAAGACTGACTATTTGTTCCTTTTTTATTTCTTTTTTTTTTTGCCATTTTGAATTATTGAGGTGTTACATTTTTATCTACATTAGAAAATAAAACCTCAAAGTAAATAGTTTCTTGTTTTTCACAATTCTTCCTATTTTTGAGCCCAAGCGTAGTACTCAGGTCCTAAATTTAGTAAGTACTCAAGTTATTCAGATTTTGGATACTTTATCAACTTTTCCTCAAGTCTTGAAATTGGTGACTTGTAACTTGTAATGGGGTAATTTCTACAGAAAGTTATCGGTACTTTTACTCAAGTTGGTGGTTTTCAGGTACTCTTTACCATCTTCACCATTAAATAAGGAGGTCTGCAGGAACATCGTTTGGTTAAAAATTGCATGGAAATAGCAAAACGGTGTAAAAATGAATCACGCTTCGGAATTCTCATGATTCCCCGGAGGACGTCGAGTTGCACTCTCAGAAAGGGCAGATCTCAGAGGAACATGGAAGTGCTTAATGGAGTCCAAGAAGAACTCAAAAGACTTTTTTTATTTTTTCCTTTGTGAGGATGAAAAGCTTTTAAGGCCGAGAAATATATCGAGAACACAATGGAGGACATATTCCCATCATGAAATCGAAATGATCCGATTGTTCTAACCAGCGTTGATGACCTTCAAAGAGTTGAAGAGCTCGCTCGACAATCTCATATCCACAAATAGACGAGTGTAATGGCGAATAAATTCAACCTCTGGAGGAAATGTGGCTGTCACTCACGCTTTGACAGGCCAGTTTGCGTTTAGCTGTAATTAATCCATCATCTAGTGATTCCAGTATCACCATCGTCTATGTTGTCATTACAGAGGCTTCAAATGCTCAAACTAAAAGGGAGACACATTTATTACAGGATGTTTTAGTCTGAGACCGTCCACACGCTCTGTTTTGTGTCCCATCAGACTCTATTTTAAGTTAATTACATTAGGCAAGACGACTCGATGGCACATTCAACGTTTCAAAGCATCTTGTGTCCCGACGACTGAAAGCTGGTCTAATGTTGTTAATGTCGAATGTGTGGTGGTCTTGATCAAATCATATGACTCTGTGGTGGTCTCACGAAGGTCTGAAAATGACAGCTAATCGCCCACACCGAGGTTTGCGTAAGTCACACAGCAAGAGTCAGAGAAAGGTTTGTTGTTTGGTAATTAGGCATGAAACATTTTAATCCATTTCGTGTTGGAGCCATGAAGGAAGAAGAAAAGTGTGAGAAATATTCAATCAACTGTGTATCTGGTGTGGTTTGGGGGTTGTTAATTAATTATATAATATAATTATAAAATGTATATAATTGTATAACCTAATACTGTTCGATTTGTGGATAATATTAAAGTGTGTGTTATTAATATTAAAGTAATATTACGTTTTCTGCAAGAATGCTGATACGATGGATTATGGGATTATTTGTTGTCTCTTTTTTGTTATTCCACAATAGAAATGATCTTAGTTTAGATTAAAGATGTAGCACAAGGTCAAACAAGGTCGTAGTTGAGATGGTTTCAGGCCTAATTGGCCTTCTAACAGGCCAATTTGAGATGCTTTGGACCCGCACAATGGAGGGATTGTGGGTTATATGAGAAGAAAAAAGGTGCTGATTGTTTGGAATCAGATTAGAGCCAAAAATATCAAACGTACATTTCTAATAAACAAACGGAAAATGCTTCACATTTACGTAAGGTTTTTTTTTATTTTTCGCTTGCAATTACATTTGTTGTTTTTTTTTTTTTTTTTTGCTTGCAATCTTCACATCTTCGTTTGAAACTTTTTATTTCGCTTCAGTATTTTGAATCATTTTTTTTTCTTTTGGAATTCTGGCCCAAGTTTCACGTTGGGCTGCTCTTACTCTGATTGGCCGGTGAGAATAATTTAGCAATGATGTGCAAAAGTAACACTTAAATTACAGTTTGCGTATGAATAATAAAAAACAGTGAATGTAAGGTGTACTTTTAACTCGTACACCTTAACATGAACTCGTACATGAACTCGTCTCATACTTCCTGGTCAAGCAAATGTCAATCACATTCTCACCAGCCAATTAGAGTAGATATAATAAAATAAAAATAAAAAAATAAAAATAAAATTAAAATTAAAATATCAAATGTAAATATGAAGCATTTTTGTTCATTTTTTTTTTAATTTACGTTTTTTCGTTATTTTTGGCACTAATCTGATTCCATACATTTGCCGGCAAAGTTGAAGTATCTCCAAAAAGCATTGACCAGTTTTTTCCTCAGTTGGTCACTGACTGCCGTTTTATTTTTGTGAACTTGAATAAGGTTAAGGAATGTTTTGTGGTAGTGACTTTTTGTAGTAGGACCAGAAAATGGACAGAGGGACACCAAGAGGAGAGATTCTATTTTTGATTAATTAGTTCTTTAGATTGGCTTCAGCTCCCCATGACCCAGAAATAGAAAAGCGGACTGGGACATGAAAGGAATGATGAATAGATTTTCCTTTACTCTTGATATCCTGCAATATTAGTTTCTTGACCCATCTTATTGCTCAGAATCTGTGAAGCAACAGATTAAAATGCTCTATAAATCTTTACAAAAAAAAAAACAATTATAGGACAAAAGAAGTTCAATAGGAAAAATAAAATGTATCATCTACGCTCCACTGCTATAATTTACACCTCAACCTTCTGGCACATACACACACACACACACACACACACACACACAAACAATAAAGCGAAAAGTCAACAGAATAGATTCATTTCTGTGTAGAATGTCACTGTGAGCACATTATTTCTTGACATTTCAATTTTGTGATTTCTGGCATCTTTGCTCTGGAGCAGGAGCTTGTACAATGGCCTTCAGCAGCAATCAGCTTCCACACGGGGAGCGACCTGCGGTTAGATGACAACCACACAACCACACTAATGACTTGTTTTGAACAAAGTGGAAAAAGTTGAAAATTGTTCATGAAGTAATGGTGGACCTTTTGTTTTTTTGGAAAATGTGTGCACACAGTGTGTGTGTGTGTGCCGTCATTATAAGCTAAGATGCGTGAAGGGATAGGGTTAGGGTCAAGGGTCAAGAAAAGCCCAAATACAAACTGTCCGCAATTTAGAATATTGTAAAAAAAAAATTCTAGGCTCAAAGTGTCTCTCAGTTTGTTGAATTGTAAAAATTCCAATGACTTGTAAGTCACCTTTGATAAAATTATTTGCTAAATGATTGTAAAGTAAAGTTGTACAAAAATAAATAAATAACCAAACAGATGATTTAAATTGTATCAGTGACTTTACTCACATTGTAGTTATGTCAAGTCGAAAATCAGTCGAATAATATGAATAATCTTGTTATATTCATAGTTTTTTGCAATGATTCAGTGCAATGAAATCTGACTCTTTAGCTGTATTTTCTCTGAATGTAAAGTTCAATAAAACATTCGCTTTTAGCGGTTAGTGTCTCTAAATTAAGTATGTATGTACAGATCATATGTATCATAGATAATGATATAGAAATGCTTTATTATATAAAAGTGGCTCAGTGCATTACCTTGCTGGCCCACTGAACACGTTAATAACTGAATCAGGAGCGCAACAAAAAACGAGGTTATCCAACACCAATTACTTGTAATTTATACATTTATAAATAATTTAAATTACTTATTTACTTACTTTATTCCTTGTGTATGTGTGTGGTTTTTTTTTTTTTTTACATACGTAGATATTTTTTCCTGCTGTTGTGACATGCAATGTCTCTGCTTTGGGACAATTAAAGGCTTTTTCACATTGTGCGCTACAAGTCTGCATTTTTTTCTACTGTGGTTAATTTCTTGGGTGGATGAGGTGATATCGCCATCTGCAGAATGCTGAAGGTACTGGGTGCTATTTATGAGTGCAATCACATGAACGTGAATAAGGAATTGAACTTTTTTGCACATTTGAGTGTAGAGTTTGACTGACTGACTTTTTGTCCTGCCGTTTGGAAACATTAAGGTGTTAAATGTAATTTCTATATTAGGAAATAAGGTAAAGTTTGTTTGTTTTTTTGCTGGTTTTCAGGTACTCTTTGGACTCTGATAAACACATTTACAGAATAACACGTTCATGTGACGTAAAAGACTCCAGTGCGCCATAGTTTCCCAGTTTGAATTTATTTCACAAACATCAAATATAATTGCCGACTTTTGAATCCATCAAGCCGATACTTTTTTTTTTTTTTTTAACACCAAATCCCACCTAGTCTGTCAACCAACGCATCATTTGAGCTCCACTGATGATTCCGTCAGCTCCGCCGTCTCCTGCAAAACACACACACACACACGCACACACACACACACCGGACACAAAGCAATGAGATCAAACACTTAATGAAGCCTCTGTCACATCCTGGTGTTTGCAGAGATCTTTCATTTCAATTTCAAGCAACTTCTAACGGATGAACACAATCACACTTACCTCTGATTGTTCAGTCTCTGGTTTAACAGGGAGAGATTTTTGCGTAGTGTGAAAGGCCTGTGAGAGAACAGAAAGCGGCGTTTTAATATCACAGCTTTATCAGATTAGGATTAATATCAAAAACGATCTCTTTAAAGACTATTTGTCCACATCACTAGATGGTGCTGGATGGCCGCTTTTTTCCCTTAGGGTGACCAAGCGTCCTTTTTTATGTTGTGTGCGGGACGTCCGGGCGGGTTTTATAAATTCACGCAAATGTCCGGTTTTCACGCTTCTTCAAAGGACCATTACGTACGTAGGTTCGCTAAATGTAGGGTGACCATATTTTGATTTCCAAAAAAGAGGACAATCGGCGTGGCCTCGGGTTGATGAACGCACTTTCTTATGGTTCAATGGGGTTACTCCTGTAATTAACTTCTAATAATAAAGAAATCTGTGAAAACCTGTAACAAAATAATAGCATTTTAGACTTTTGAAAAAAAAAATAAATAAATTTAAAAAAAATAATAATAATAATACACGCACACACACACAATTAATTTTAACAATTTTTTTTCTCAAAAGTCTGAAATATTACTTTTTAATCTTTAATATAATATCTTTGTATATACATATAATTGAAGTTTAATATGCTTTAATTTTGCAAAATTAACTCCTGCAATACAATAAAAATACATCTAAAACAAAAAATTTGACAAAAAACAACTCTTCTGTTACAAAATTCAGCTTCAACCTTTGCTTTTATCCTTTGATAAGAAGAATAATAGTAGAAGAGTTTTACAAAGATGAGATGAGATGTTTATAATGTGAGCTTAGAGAGTCTCCAGCACCCGAAACGAGACTTTACACTTGTACCGACCTGCACGTGAGTTTATGTGTGTGCGCGCGCGTGCGTGCGTGCGCAGCCGCAGACCCGCGCAGACCCGTCCACACAAGGAAAGCAGCATCTGGGTAATTTCATTGCGTAAAAAAGTAGTGCCTGTGTTCTGTGCGCAAAGCGCCGGTCAATTTACATATACGCGGAATGATTCTGAACGCGCGTTATGAAAACGAGTAAAACCCGAACATTTTCGTGAATTTCAAAAATCCGTCCGGACGTTCCGGACAAGGTGTAAAAAGAGGACAAGTCCGGAGAAAAGAGGACGTTTGGTCACCCTAGCTAAATGTGCTTTAAATTTGAGAATGGAATTGCGAGTCCCGTTTTGATACAATACCGTGATACGGATCGTATTTTGTTTTTGTTTTTATTATATTTTTTAAAGCAGCATCTCATGTGAATCATCTCACATGCTTTTTATGAAGACGTCATCTTTTCTACTTTTGATTGGGTAATACACGATGTCATCGTTCGTTTGATTGGTCTTTGTAACTGTCTGTGAGGAGGGCGGGGCTTAGAGAGAGAGAGAGAGAGAGAGAGAGAGAGAGAGAGAGAGAGAGAGAGAGAGAGAGGAAGAGCTGATGCTTCTCCAGGTTAAACCCCGCGCGTTTCAGATCTTGTTTGTTAGCTCAGACACACAAATATTAATTTATTACCTGAAATGTTATAGTTAATATATTATTGAGCAACATAA
>MU204205.1:3734481-3847116 GCA_017309775.1 Paedocypris sp. Pulau Singkep
TCTCTCTCTCTCTCTCTCTCTCTCTCTCTCTCTCTCTCTCTCTCTCTCTCAATTTCTCCCTCTCTCCTTCTCCCTCTCCTCCCCTTTCTCTATATCCATCCAAAAAGATAAGCTAAAAGTATTTATCCCTCCATCCATCCATTTATCCATCCATCTATCTACTTCATGCAGATTATAGAGAAGAGCTGGGAACTTTGTAGACGGGGTGGTCTGTTGTTCTTTAACAGGCTAGACAACCATTCTTATTCTCTCTCCTCTGTACCACTGTGACCCATAAAGTCATGCGGAATAGACGGATGGATGGACATTATTTTGTGCAAGAGAGAACTGCTCGACCTCCTCTCACCTTATTCTCTGTCCCTTCCATGTCACCGCTGGAGCCAGGGGAATCAGACGGTCAAAACAACTGGGAGATTTTCTGTAAAAAAAAAAGAGGTATGATTTTAAATAAAAAAAAATGTCAAAAAGCTGTCAAAAAAAGACTTAAAAAGTCCTCTAAACTTGAGCCATAATTAGTAAATCAGCACACAGTTGAGAATGCAGTTGGATATTTTTGAGAGTTTGTTCACATTCTATGTTTTTTTTCTCCATCTCTGTGGATTATTTGTCACAGAACAAACTGATTCCAAAACGCTCCTGGCTATAAAATCCTATGAAAAAGGTAGGCGTCTCCGAGACGGAGACCTGACTAGAACACGAGCATGAATTTGAATATCAGAGCATCGCCTTTTTGACAATCTTTCTCTCTCTCTCAAAAAAAAAACCCAGTTGAAACCCAGTTTAGAATTTCAAAACTCAACAACACAAAAATATTACAGAAACTTTTAATTATAGTACAGGAAAAATGTGCAACACAAATGTTAATGTTAGAATCATACTCAGACTGATGATGTTGGAGAAAGAGTGGAAGATGAAATTTTGCAATAAACAAATAAGCAATTGGCAAATCACAATTCTGCACAAAAGAACATGAAAACTTTTCTGTGTTGTTGCTTACTCTTGCTTCTTCACATATTTTGTGGTACTTTTGCCTTCATTTTATACCAAATATATTATCTGTATTCTATTTTGTTTTAGTCAATGTGTATAACATCTTACATTTTTATTTTCTGTGTTCTTTTCCTATTATATTCTATTCAATATTTCTACATTTAAAGAATCTAATTAGTTTACTATGAATCTTAAGGTTAGATGCCAAAACTGCTTTTTTGAAATCTGGCATATGAAGGGCGAGCTACTTGAAATAAAGGTTCTTTAAGCTGTTTTGCTCCTCAACCACCTAAATCTTTCTCCTTTATTGATCTCAGGCTTCAGCAAACAAACTCCATCTTTACTCCATGTGTCCTCAAAATGAGTTTAGTGCAAATGTCAACATCCAGAAGATGACAGAGCGTCCCTCAAATCAGAGCTCCTTACAAGCTGTGTAAATGTGCAAATTGAAGGTAAATTGAAAGTATATCTGCTGTTTCCACAAAAGCTAATCAGATTTTGACAGTCCTACCACACAAAGGAGAATGTGATGGACAGAGATAATCAACCCATCAACCTGAAATGAGGCCAATTAGAACTCGCACTATTCCCCCGACCACACAACCAGACGGCATCGCCATGGCAACAAGCTGGTACCAGGAGCCTGACGGATGAAGGAACGTATGTGATGATGGGTGTCACACAAAGCTTTGATGGAATTACAGTCAAGTTCTACTTTGTCGAAACTCTTATTTACCTTCACCCACTCTACAACAGTCAGTAATGCCAAAGCAACATGCCCAAATATTAACTTGAAATAAAATGATAAAATTTGTAAAAAATTAAATTTATAACATGCTTGTATTATAGCCCTCTTAATATCATGTGTTATCATGTGTATAATATTACGAGTTATCAAGTGTTTGGCTATGCTGTACTTGTGAGGACCAGTGCAAGTTTTAATCCAGTGTTGTGAGGACATTTTTGAAAAGTGAGGATGTGTGTGTGTGTGTGTTAAATAAAAAGGTGGTTGAAACTATTTGACTGTGTGTGTGTGTGTGTGTGTGTTTATGTAAGAGGGGTGGGGGGTAGGGGGGTCTGTATGGGCGAGTGCAAATGAGTGGGTGGGTGGATGGGTGTCATCACTTCAAAATGATAAACGGGTTGGGATGAGCAAGCAGTCAAATATTTAGTCCAATAATTTCACTATTGCTCGCAAACACACATACAAACACACACACACACACACACACACACACACACACACAGCAGGTGTTACTGTAAGCCACATACATGTATTATGAGGACGTTAAAGTGTTCTTACCTTGAAAAACTTCAAGGTACTGTTCTCCTCACACTCAGTGTTCTGCTTGAAACAAGAAGACACAAAAAAAAGCAAACAGACTTGAGCAAAGGAGTTTGCAGCGTAATAACCGTATCCTGAGAGACACACTCACTGGTGTAAGGTAGAAAATCCTCAGCTTCTAGATTTGCCTCCCTCCCATCACTCTTCTTCCCGCCTCCCTCTCGTGTGATTGGTGCTTGAAGGCCGGTCATCTGAGGCTGGAATCATCCGTCTGACTTTGTAAGTGGTCTTCACCGGGGTCTCTGAGGAGTGAGGAGTTTTCCCGCACACTAAAGACGGGACGTGGATGTGTCTGTCTGTGCACCTCAATGTTTTATGAGCTTTGAGTAGCCCGAGGGAAGCATCAGCATCAGCCTGTAAAGCGGAGCCCACACGATGCCTTGTATTTCACCTCCTCCCATTTCAGTCATTCTCTCTTTATTCAACCTTGGGGAAAGCGGCATGTCTTCAGGAAACAAAAAGCGTGGCTTTACGAGAAGGAATAAAGACTGATTCCTTGTAGATTTTAAGTCAGAAATCGATTTCTTGAAGCAAGAAACTTGACATGAAAAGTAAAATACGTACCTACTTCTGGCCAAAATCAATTACCGTATTTACGTGAATATAAGCACACATTCTTTTCTCAAAAACTTGGGGGTGCTTATAATCGCTGATTTCAAAAATGCGGCCATTTTTTTTTTCCGTATTTCAATTCAAATTTTTTGAATCTGAATATTTTAATATATTTAAAAATTTACGTTAAGATGTTTATTATCCCAATTTATTAGTAAGCGAAATTGAGAAAAATGAAAATAATAATAATCTAAGAAATGTGGATTTTTTTTTCACGTGGAGGTATAAATTTTGAATCTAAATATTTTTACGATATTTTAAAATGTATTTTAATATAAAAAAATGGAAACATTGGATGATAACAATTTAGGAAATGTGGATTCTTTTTTTTTTTTTTTTGCAAAGTCCGTTCGTGACCTGTTTCCCAGTAGCAAAACAAAACCTAAAAATATGAGGAAAAAATATTTTTTATTAAAAAATAACTTGAACAGAGTAAGAAAGAAGGAAAGACAGAAACGTAACCATCTTTAAAACTTGGTGAAGGCATCAAATGAAAACCAGTGGAGTCGGAAACTACACAATTTAACCTTCATGAAACCAACGATCAACTAGTCTAAAATAAATAAGAAGCAGCAGGAGAATCAATAGCACATGTGGAGTAAACAACACTACGGAACACTTTCTTAGCGAGCGAGGAACGAGTGTGTCCATTACATTCGGAACCATGGAGCTCACACCACGGTTTCTCGAGCTGGACTCGAACACTCGCTCGCTCCCTCGTCCAGAACAGGAACGGTGGGCGAATCTGTTCCTCTGGAGCAGGACTCATCCCTCAATCTCTTCTTCTCCCTGTCCTGCCCTTCTTCACCGGGCAGCTGAAGGAACGACGGCAGCATCAGATCTTCTTTCTTCAGGAGACCTCTCTGATCATCAGCACTGCAGCACTGGGCCCGGTTCAACAACTCCACCAGGCCTGTCACACAAATACCACACAATGACCATGGTCTTCTGCTGATAAAGACGAGAAGCATTCTGAAACCCCACCATCCACGTCATAAGTTCTCCTCAATCCGGGATTCTTCTGCCGAGTGGCTGGAGATCCCGAAGCAAACATTTTAGAATCCACAGCGCCTCGTCGGTCCTGAAGAGAGACCCAGGACAGGTTTGTTCCTCTGGTTTAAAAGAGAAGCAGTTTTAGATCACACAGACCTGCTGTGAAGATAGGGTGGAAGTCGCCTTAGAGCTGCTGGTCTGAAGAGCATCTGGAAAAGATGGGGACACCTTCTAAACAACTCATCGAATTCCCTTTAGTTTTTCAAATCTAAAGTTAATAGAAGTTCAATGATGGAGAATAATTCTGCAAACGCACACAATATCTCTGTTTCAAAGCTTCTTCATCCCATGGAGTGGCGTGAAATACAATAGGTTATATATTCCAGTGCCGCGGCTCGGAATTTAATCTGCGGTTTAGTGCAGCGGAGGAAAACATGCCCGGCTAAACTCAATCTGACAGGTTCTCCATAGAGGTTCACGGGCAGTGGAGCACAATTCACTTAGATCATCGCGAGTCCTTTCAAGCTAAGAATCTCTACTTGATTAATATGGAGATCTTTCCAATAAAGAAAAATCAAGAACTATGTCATCCAACAACCAAAAACAGTCATCTATATACAAAAATCTATACAGTACTGTATATATATATATATATATATATATATATATATATATATATATATAATATATATAGATATATATTAATCACACTTCCCTGACCAAATTAATCATGATTAATCAGAATTAAATGACTGAAGCTTGTAAAATTGGATATTGAGGTAATATATCAATGAATGTAAACTCACTAAATAAACACTAGTTTAAATACTGTATATAATTGAGTATAATTTTTGTTCAATATGCAATACATTCTCTTTGTTTTTAAACCGCCCGAGGTCCAGTCGCAGCTTTTTCAAGATTAAACGCACAAAAAAAAAGTCAATTTTGGTCTTGCATGCATGTTTTTGTGAATCAATTGAAATTTGTACCTATTTGTACCAAAGTACCTATTTTTTTAGGTTACACTCTTACAAACAGGACATTGAGTTTTTTCTAAACAACTACGGTAAATTAATTAATAATAATAATAAAACTAAAGCGTGAAGCGCGTTTTGCCTTTTCTTTGTCAGCTGAAAACGAAATGTAACTTAAAAAATGGCAGCAGCTGGATACAATCACTGTGCTGCTGATCGTAATGAGCTGCACCTGGTGACACCTTAGGAGAGTTCTTAGTTTCTCTTAGTTTGTTAGGCTCTGTAACAAACAGCATCATAGTCAAAAAAAATTAATGCAATATAACATTTAAAATTAATCACATGCATTAATGCGTTAGCTTTGACAGCCCTATATACAGTATATTATAGATTTTTTTCCATATTGATGAGTGCGTTCATTATAGTGTATAGACACATACGCACACACATACGTATGTACTGTATATCAGTCTGTACCTTTTTTTAGAATTAGTGTCTTATTAGACAGAGAGGTGACAGCCGAGTCCAGGCTTATTATCTGTCCATTTTCACTCTGAAAGTATAGAAAAAAGCTGTTGTCAGTTAATTTACAGGCTGGAGCAGACATGCGTTTTGTTTCTAAGTCACTTTATCTATTTCAGGGTGATGGGGAGACTCAGAAAGAACTTAACCTTGATATTACAACCTCGACTCTCGAAATCGGTTCTCTCGATGACAGTGAGCTGTATTTTTATTTTGGGTTTCTTTTTTTTTAAATAGTTATTGCTACCATATTTTTATACCAAATTTTCCAGACTACAAGGCTCAATTAGAATTCTAAAAAATTTTTTGTGTAACTTATATGTAGATATGTGAATCACAATTGTGGGAACAAAATATAAAAAATGTTGCATCTCAGTCTGAAATTTTCAGAATATAGACACAATGTTATTACAATGATATAATACGTAAATGTCTTTGTTACAGCATCAGATACATTGGTTTCATTTCGAACTTTGTACATCGAGCTAAGATGGAAAATTAAGCTGAAGCAGGTTTATGATTTTGACACACTCACGCAAAACAGACATAACAATGTAATGACAAAATAAAACGGGTCATAAAAAAAAATGTTGAAGGGGTTATTTTTAAGCACTTACATCGGTAACAATGGCGTCCTGCGGTCGGAGGCGATGTTTGTGAAGCAGTTCTGAAAGGCCTTCCCGCAGGGTCTTCTCAGGCTTCACGACCACGAGAACCATCTTACCTGTGAAGGCTACCTTCACCCTGCAGGACAACACAGACACTCACACAGAGCTACAGACACTTATTTCTATTAAAAGCAGGGACGTAATTTCGATGACACTCACGTAAGCTTAACCCTCACTTTCAAAATCACCTGCTGGTCTTTGAGCACAGAGCTGTCCTGGTCCAGAGACAACAGATGCTGGAAACACAGGAACACATTTTCTTCATTTACAGTATCACAATATCTACAAATCATACTCTTTAAAAATTATTTAAATCGCTATAACTGGACAGAAATACTTGATTGTGCCGAAATGTAGAGTCCATCATGAGGCAGCAGTGCTACCCATTAAGCCACACTATATACTAATACAAATACTGTACGTTCTATTAAAATATGAAAATTCATGTACACATTTTTACATTAATTTTATATTTATTATATTTAAATATACGATCCATTTTATATTTATTATATTTATGTAAATATTTATTTTACTATTTATTTGTTTATTAAAGTAATCAATTCAACCTTAATAAAAACAAAATCACGAGGTATGAATGAATGTGAAATCTTTGTTGTAAATAAAATGTCTTTAGTGTTTATTATAATGTGAAAATAATTAGCGAAAATTAAACAATAATTTTTACATTTAAAAAAAGATTTATTTATTTATTATATGTTATATACATATTATATATTATATGTGTATAAACATTTATATTTACTTTTTTTTACAACAATCTATTCAAGCTTGAAAAAAGGTATGAATAAATGGAAATGAAAACTACAGCATGTTTTAAATATAATGTATTCAGTGATTCATTATTAAAATATGAAAATAATTTGCAAAATTAAACAACAATTTTTACATTTAAAATATAAGAAATTATATATTTACTATACGTGTATAAACAAATATATTTAATTATTTTTTTAACATGTGTCTATTCAACCTTTAAAAAAAACTAAATCACAAGGTACAGTATAGATGAATAGAAATAAAAACTTTGTTCTAAATATAATGAATACAGTGAATCATTATTATGTAAAAATAGTTTACAAAAATAACATTCTTTATATTTCAATTTATGTAAATAAATTATAGATGTATTATATTGTATTATATTAGTTTATCTTGTACACCTATTTATATTTAATTATTAGAAAAATAATCTATTAAACCTTAATAAAAACAAAAGCACAAGGTATGAATAAATATTCTAGACCTAATTTATAAAATACATTTCTCTTCTTCTAAAAGAACTTAATTCTACATCAACTGCTTGACTGGTTGTGTGCACCAACGTTTTCTCTCCCTTGTAAGTAGATGATGATTTCTGACAGTCGAAGGCCTCGTTTCTCACACAGGCCGGCCAGTGCGGACCCCACGGTGTCTCCGGGCCGGACCGGGGTCAGCGAGGCCGTGTCGTCGGGCAGAAAGACACAGCAGTACTTGTCCACCCAGACGTCAGCCGAACGAGCCACCAGTTTCTCCATCTACAAACGACAATGTAACTACATATATATCTTTCAATAAATATGAGTAAAAAAGACGTTTCCGCAGGTTTCCTCACCTCGGAGCTCTTGGCCAGACCAGACTTCATCGCTGATTCTGCAGAAGAACCACAGCAGAAGATTTGATTTAAGATGATTATAAACCATGTAATAATGCAATCACAAGATGAATGTAATCTTACATTATCCTAAATTATTGGTTAGAAAGTGGCTATGAAAAATCTGTGTTAAATAGGGATAGAGTGGCTATCTCTTTTTATAAATTGTGTAAATAGATTTTTAAATATGAAAATTTTTTGATTTATACTGTATACATTGATGTACATTTTGTTTTAAATAAACATGTTTATTAATATGTATATAAATATACATATATATATATATATATATTTATATGCATACATATACACAAAGAGAATGTTAATTAGAGAATATTATTCAAACAATGTAAACATCATTTAAAATTAAATTACGTATATGTTTTACATTTAATGATGATAATACTAATAATACTTAATAATATGTTTTATTGATCTAAACTGTAATTATTAGTAATACCTATTATTAATAATTAATATTTCATACATATTTGTTTTTAATTATTATTAAAAAAACAGAAAGTGGCAAAAAAATAAAATTTAAATATAAATATATATATATATATATATATATATATGTTTATATTTATAGAGTTATATGCACACATATACAGAGAGAAAGAATGTTACTTAGAGAACATTATTTAAAAACTGTAAACATTTTATTATAATTAAATACTTTTTAAAATGACATGTAATGAAATTAAAACCTAATCATATTTATTTATTATTGATTTAAACTGTATCTATCAGTAGTATTAATTATTAATAATATCTAGTATTTCATTCATAATCCTTTTTACTTCACTAAATTCCATTCAGTGTTAGTTCAGTTTGTCTATATCTTGCTTCCAATATTCACCTCCCCAGGACCCCCGGGTGTCTTTGCGCTTGTCCTTTCCCATCATGCTTTGCAGGTTTACTTTCCTCCTCTGTACAGCATCATCCACCACTGCTCCCCCTGGCTTGACCTTTGACTTCTGGAAAGCCATCCACTCCGCATTAATGCGTGTGTGTGTTTACTACAGTTTATTCGCATTGCTTGTGAATGCATTAAGCGCATTAACACCTCCGACAGTTAGAGCCGCATTAGCGGGTACAGCTCAACCATTAGCATGCCGATGAACTTCACCTCTCGAGCTTTGATGAGGGTGCTGGTTGGTTCTCTGGTGTGGAGAGGTCTTCCTCGTGGATCCAGCTCTGGTAGTGGCCGGCCCTCCACGTTAGCCAGCATGCAGCCCTGATAGAGCTGCGAGCGCACAAAGCGAGTGTAGCTGTCATACTTCATCAGTTTGAAGATCTGGACGGGAAGAGGGAGAGAGATTAGACGGAATGTAGGTGAGAGACTTCTGCTACAGAGGACGTCAGCAGAACAGCGGCGACTGGATCTGATTGATCTTAAATCCCTCGGGTAATTGGAAAGACATCAAGAACTCCAACCCTCTGTAGGTTTCTCATCATCACCCCTGCTGGACTTTAGTGTCGTTGTCAGGACAATGTACTTTTATAGTTAAATGGGAAATATTGTGACAGGTGTGACAAATTGTGATGTTTATACGATCCCTTCCATCGTCTAAACATCTCACACATTTTACTTGGGCTTTGGATGAAATATAAATAAGTAAGTATAATTATATTAGTGTATTTGTTCCATCCATCCGCCCATTTTAGGGGCAACTATTTTATCCTTTTTTTCCCATTGAGAAATAACATGCTTTGAGTATGAATCTCGATAGTATGAATTGTAGTTTGTTGTCAAATAATTCATATTTATAATTTGATAACAGTTAGACATTTTAAAAAATGATGAACATTTATAGCAGAATGAATATTCCCGATTTGAATAGTTGGTTCAATCTAAGCACCCAATCTTTGTAAGTAATAACTGTAAATGAAGATAATACAAGCTGTGTTTTTGCGCTTAAGTTATGTGTAAAATATAAAGAATTGAAGATTTGCTAGATTTGCACACACCTGTTGTTGGGCTTTTTGAAAAATGTCAGGGTGAGGGTTCAGGACGTCTTTCTCCTCGATCCGAACCCTGTCATCTATGTTAATAGGAGAGGTTGCATTGTTGGACAGAAAGCTGTTGTAAATTGAGAGAGCCTCTCTTCTAAGCTATGGGACGAATAAAAGTTATCACTCCTTTAATATGCAAGTCACAAAATTCCAACATCAAGGACAATACAAGCGTGATTTACCTTCTCAGTCTGGTGTGCAAGGATCTTACGGAACTTCTCACACTCCAACCAGAAGAGGATGTTCTCAGCGCTGACCTCCATCTTCAGAAAGGCCTGAGGCGAGTGGAGAGCACACACACCTGCTCAGATCCCAGCCAAACCTGGACCAAATATGGCTCCTTTCTGGGCCACGTCCCGACAAACATCTCTACATCACAGACAGACTAATTCCTCCCTCGTGTCAGTCCAACCTTTCTGCACCATTTTTCATTTTCAATGAGTAAATAATCCTTTCAGATTGAATTTTTCACTGCTCAAGCGCAATATATGGATTCAGCGGACCGGTGGCAGCAAGAGCGATGGCTTTATGACTCTGGTTACACACTTTAAGTCATTTTTACCACATAAGGAACAACACACGGTGTCAGTAGGGTTGCCACACGTCGCTTGAAATATGAAATCGTCCCGTATTTCAGATTGTAATTGCGCGACCCGTTTTGAATCAATGCGGGATGGGTTTTGTTTATATTAATTGCTAAAGAATGGTCAAAATGGCTAGATAGTCTGTGAACATTTCTTTTACCATTTTTTTCCCCCGATTTCCACATGTAGTAAAAAATACAAGCATTTAATTAGTAAAACCCTTTCAACGACTGAAATCACAGTGAAATAGATGGTTAAAATCAAGCTCATTTGGCCCGGTTTTCAGAACAATTTGTAAAAATAACGTGAATACAATGTAAGTGGATCACAATCCAATGTAATACGTACAGTATTATGATTTGCTATGATTTGATGATTTGTTATGGTCAGACAGACACATAAGCATTAATTTATTACATGGAACATTAATTAATATAAATTTTATATATACCGTATTATATATTTATATAATATTACACACACTGTGTACTTTTCAAACGGAGAGAGTAAACTTTCGAAACCCTCGGTGCGCATGCTCGCACCTGTAATTACCATCATCGGTGTCATTGTTATAAACTAGATTTCAATGACATTTTAATTTTAGGGTCCGACTGGGATCTCTCTTGCATGGACCACCGACAATACCAGACTCTTTTCTGTAAGAGATCTAGCCCACCTCCGTTCCCCCCTGTAATTACACTGAGTCATACCGTGGGCTTTTTTCCTCCTCACTTCCTGTTTTTTGTTTTTACACCTTTCACAATGAATTGGGGTTGATTTAGTTGAACTTGAGTTGACTGGTAAACAACTGAGAGCGGAGCAACACGTCACCAGCCTCAGACGTCGGTTTATTAAAACATGCAAGAGCAGAGTAAAAGGCGAGAGACATAGAGATTGTAATATGTAAGATTTTGCTGCTTTCATGATTTATTTGTTGAATATTTGTGCCTGTAAAAATTAACAATGCGTTCCCGGAATGATTAAAAAAAAAAAAAAAAAAACGCATCACAGCGCGACAGTTTATTCGTGAAGTAGAAATTTACATTTTAACATAATTAAATGAATTGCATTTTAAAATTGAAAAAGCATATTCAGCCTTTAATTCCAGGTTCAGTTAATATTGGCCAATCACAGTACAGTGATTATAAGGCTTAATTAATATTGATCAATCACAGTACAGAGAATTTAAGGCTCAAATAATCTTGGCCAATCACAGTACTGTATACTGGTTTTTATTGCCTTATTTATTAACACTTCTCAAAAAGCTTTTAAAATGTTAAATAACTTTATTTGCATTTTAGAATTATATATGTTTTTTAAATGCATTTTTAAATAGAAATAAACACTATTTAATGTTAAATACTAAATTATATACAAAAATGTTTATATCCTAAAATGCGTATCCTAAATTTTTTTCCCCCGAGCCCGGTCCGGCCCCTTTGTCAAATGTTAGAACCCAATGTGGCCCGTGAGTGAAAAAGTTTGGGCACCCCTGACATAGACGGAAGGTTACTCACAGTGAAGTAGTGTACACCAGTGGGGTCTTCCAGCAGCCTCTCAAAGCTCACGGCCCAGCTGGCCACCTGGCCCACCCCGCTGGACCCTTCACTGGGCACGGTGGGCAGGCTGGAGTTACTACTGGAGTACTGAGTAGCTGCTCGATCATCAACCTCCAGCACATTCAGCTCTGACCAGAAAGAGACAGAAGACTGAGAAGGACAAGACATTTCTATTGGGTGAAACATATTTAACAGAAATTCACTTTGGACAAGAATATATACAATGTTACATTTTGTAGTATTGTTCCTTTTTTAAGATTCAAAGTGTTGGTTCTCTGAATAACTTTTACAAGTTTCAAAGTGTAAAACTTGATCGAGTATTTACCCGCCAAATGCCGTAGTTGACAAAGTAACCTTTAAATACCAAATTATAACGTTGAAGAAGTACTCGAAGAAATAAAAATATTTTTAATAATAATTTAGAACATTTAATATTAAATAATTTTCTAAAAATGATATTAAATAATAACTTTCATACTTTTTGATTGAAGCAAACATTTTTACTGGACAATTCTAATGTAATTAACATTTTAGTAAGAAGCAATGCACTTAAATTAATATTTATTTTAGAATGTTTTACAAAGTCTAATAAATTGTATTCTATTGTAAAAATTGTAAAATTCTACTGGAGTCAAGACTTATCAAGGATTAATGCTTTTTATATATTTATTCAGCTAAAGAGGCAAGTACTTTTATTACGTATATATTAATATACTAATATTGTAATGGAGGTTGTGTACAGTTTTGCAGCTATTCAATGAGTTAAAAAAATTCGACATGACTTTTCACACTGGTTTGCAATGTTGGAATTACCCTCATTTTCGTTGTCATTTTTATCAATGACTATCTTCATTTCCGGACTCGACTTTCAACTGTGACAATTGAAACTAGTGTGGGTGTGTTTGTGGTCACACCTGCCCGGAAATAAACCGGGGTAACACCAAAAAACGGATTTAAACATGTGGACAACCATTTTGTGGGTTTAAATCTCAGGGAAGCATGAAATTACTGCAACGTAAATGGTTTTGGATGAAATCGAATGCAAAATGCATGAAAGCAAACAAGCTTAGAGTAAAACGACCGTATGTGGATTTATAACTCGGTAATATCTGAAGCATGAAGTGGCCCTGATGATATAAACACAAAATGCATCTTTTAAGTAGAAGAAAAATATTTATTCATAACTCACCTCCATCTGAAACAGCCAGTGTCTGTGGGTGCAAAGGAAATTACAGTCACAATGGCTTTTTTTAAAACTGTAATGTAGCAACAATCAAGTTTTAAAATAAATCGTGTCTGGTATAAAAGACCTTAAACTTAAAGCATAAATCTGGAATAAGGGCAAGTGTAATCCAGACAATTTCTTTAGTGCGTCAGAAAAAAAAACTTAAATTTCAATAAAATGTGACTTTTTTGGCGTCTAAGACAAAAATGCTGCTATTTGCATATTAACTGAACATTATGGTCACAATTGACTTTAATTTATTTTTCCTAATAATCTGTTAGAACACAAAGCAGGTGCTATTATTCAAGATAATTCCATTTTCATCGCACAAATATAATATAAATATGTAATTTATATTATATGTCTAAATTTTAATTTTTATTATATATTTCAATATACTTATATAATATATACACATATAATAATAGTATATGCGTAATATAATACATAATTTAAACCAGAGCCTCAAAGGATCTCAAGATCCATACTCAAGACGCTATACTAAAAATGACATAATCCAAAAAGCACATTTGTACCTTTTTTTTTGCGAGATAACTGACGTTAACCTCTTTTAAAGCTTCCTAATCCGCCCTTTTGCAAAACATTAAATCAGCATCAATTTGCTCCATCTATTCTCAGAATTCGCTATTCGAACAAACCTTGAGACCGATGGACGCTGCGCTTCCTTTCCGAGACATGTCCTTCACGTACTTCACAGTGTCGACTGCATGAGTGAGAAGTTTCAAATATGCAGACAAGAAGTGGCCTGAACACAATATAACTTCCTGTTCGAACAGGAAGTCTTGCCATGGAGACAAGCCACAAGAGGAAGTGCAGGCGTGTCTTAAACATCTACAGTATTTACCAGAGCTGTGTTTCGTCCTTCATTATGTAAACGAATAAACCAATATTACGTGGCCGGAGCGTTTGCAGAAACTATTTGGAACGTACATTCTAAAATTAACAACCACTGTCGAGATTCGAAACTAACTAGCCGAGTGACAAAGAAAGATGTTCTATGACTCACAGTATATTACAAAATAGTATTGCCACATCCTCAACGCTGCAAAACAAGCATCTTTCTTTTAGCAGGATTGACTTTTAGGGTGTTTAAACTAGTCAGTATCAGGGTTCTGGACCTGTCCAGCCACTATATGTCTCCATTTACCAGATTTAGTTTATCGTTGATTGTTTTCAGCTGTGTCTTGTTCCCTGTGTGCTAAATATGCAGTTTTCTTCTTTGTATACAACAGATAGGATATTGGCTTGTGGTTTTTGACTCTGGATATATGCTAGTCTTTTTGGATTCCGACTTGGTTTTCCGTCATAAAACAAAATTTCCGTTTCTTTCTTTCTAAAAAAAAAAAAAAAATCAGATAATTTTTTTTCTGTTTTTGAGTTTTACATATTTGATTTATGAATTACTAAATCAAAGTGTTTTTTCCCTTCAGATTGATTTTGGATTTTTTTTTTCTCTGTATTTTGGGTTTACTCTTTCCCTGCACTTGTTGTTTGTAATTTTTGTCATCCATGTATTCGCGACAGTCAAGAGTTTTACCTTGATGAGATTGTGTGAGAGATCATCTGACAAGGCGTTGTGTCTCCCATGGGTTCTTCGCAAGGAACTGCGTCGAGCCAGGTTTGAGAAACTTCTGGTCACTTCCTGGAAACTCAGTGTCCTCTGATTCAAACGCAAAGAGGTTTCTGAATGTTAATCAGACGTACACAAGTCAGACAATGAACAAAAAAATTAAGTACTGAACGAATTGTAACAACTTGCACAAACCTTTTTTAACCCTCCTGTTATATTCGTTTCAGAGGAACGTCAATAATGTTCGTGGGTTGATTTGACTTTTATTTGGCATATAACCAAATAGTTTCCCAAAAGAGAGTGTGTGTGTGTGTGTTGGGCTCTGTACTATGTCTCATTATATAGCACAGAAAAATAGTATTTGATTTTTCTGATTTTTTAGCTTCTATTTTGTCTGAAGGGTCAAAATGACCCAAACATCATCATTGTAACAAAAACGTGTAGCAGGTGTTACAAATATGTAAATGGAACAATTTTTTGTTTATATGTATATTGCACCAACTAAGACAAGCAGGAGAAGTGTCAGTGAAAAAATACTTCAACGGGTCAATTTGATCCGAACAGTATCTTTGTAATATAAACATGTAGCGCTGGTGGTACAAATATGTGAATTGAATCATATGATTATTACACCATATAAGTCAAGCAGGAGAAAAGTATTTTTTAAACTTTAAAAACGGGTGAATTTAACCCGACAATAATAGGAGGGTTAAGCAAAATGAACTGCTAATATTTAAGTAGAGCTATACTACAGAAAAATACTAACACTATACTAAAAAAAAAAAAAGTCGACAGATTAGACAAGGCTTACAAAGTATTAAGTTTACAACTATACAAAGTATACAAAATCAGTAAATTTTATAGAATGAGATTTTCATTAAAGGTCTCAGAATTTTGTGACAGAAGTATCGCCAAAATATAAAGTATCGTTCACAATTCGTTTTTTCGTAGCACATAGATGGATTACAAAGGGTTTCTACGTTAAAAGTAAAGAGTGTGAAGTGAAATGGAAGCTACCTTTTCTCTAGCCGGGAGAGATGTTTTCTGCTGGCGATGAGGAACAGAGATCTCCATGATGATGGCTGGATGTGAGCTGGAGGCCGGTGAAGAACAAAACCCGTGGTAGATCTTTGGGGTTTGCTGACACTACATTTCACTGTGTAAACACCATAAAACACACGAGTGATGGGCATAAAAGCCACTGGAAAGGAAAACACATGTAAAAATCAGTCAGCGGAATATTTGGACATGTTCGTCTTTTTTTTTTTTTAAATTATGTCAAATGTCAAATTTATCTCAGACATGTTTGCCAACAAACGAGATAAATTAATCTTTGATGTAATATTTGAACAACCTGCAGAAAATAATTTGGTTGAAATAAATATTTGCTTGATTTGCAAAGAAACGTCGTACCAGAAGTCTAATGAAGTACTCATCAACATAAAGACAAGGCAAAATATTGCACTTTAATCGTAAAGAATTACTGAGAAAAAAAAAAAAAAAAAGTTTTTTGAGATTTTTCTGTGACAATACACCCGGATTGGTTATCAGTAGAGTCATAATATGTGGAAAAGATCTTCTAATATGTGGGATTTGTGAGGGAAACTTAGTCTTAAATACTAATGTATGCCTTCTTCTCGAAGCTTCACATCCAACCCTGGATATGGATCAACTCTTCAATTTCCTAAAGCCAGTCTAGCTTGGAAAACCATCCAAAACCAGTTTCTCCTTGCATCATCGTGGTCCTGCTGGACTTCCACCTGTTCCTCTGGGTTCATCAGTGCATCGGGCCGTGAGACTATAATCCTGTTCGTCGAGATGAGCTCAGCCAGCAACACAGGTATTTGTAGCCTACAGGAAAAGCAAACGCGGCATAAAAGAGAGCGAAAGCTTAAGTGAATATAAAGACACTTCACTTTCACTCGTCTCCACTGATTCTGTCTAATGAGTGTGAGGGGGAAATTCAGGCAAATTATCTGTCTGTCTGTTTGTCATCCATCTACCTATTCTGTCTGTCAGTCCATCCCTCTGTCTATTTGTCCATCTTTCTGTCTATCTACTGTATCTATCTATCTGTCTGTCTATCTATCTAAATGTCTGTCTATGTGTCTGACTCACTGTCTCTATCTATCTATCTATCTATCTATCTATCTATCTATCTGTATATATATATATTTATATATATGAAGTCTTGGTGTAAATTATTGCTTCACATCAGGCAAGAGAGACATCTTTAAATCTGTCGATCTCATCGTGATTGAAACAAAACAGACACTTTTCATTTCACCGCTTTTCTCTGTGGTACCCGAGGGAAATTCATGTTTGTTTGCGTTATAACCTTTTTACTCCAGAGTAGATGTCATGGAAAGGTTTTACGGCTGTACAGTATCAATTAATATCAATAACTCAACCGCCATATGTGTCAAGAAGATCGTGTAATTATAAGAGCGGGATCTGATATAATTATAGCCAATTATACTTTTGCCATCGCTAGAGTGTGTTGCAAATGTCAATCGCAGATTAACGTTATCATTTAATGCGAAACGATATTAACTCTTAAAGATCATACATGTAAAAAAAAACTGTCAGCACAGAGCAGGACTACGAAAAACATCTCGATCCGATATTAACCTGTCAGAGTTCGTTGGTCATTATTGCATCCTAATCCCTGGGAATATTATAAAATCCCCACAGGAGCCGACAACAAAGTGTGAGCGGGTCTGTGGAGCTGTGATAAGCCAGAGAACTTCTCCATTGTGGGTCTGGGGTCCGACTGCTCTTTGGGCAGGAACGTTCCCCGCTGCTTTCATTACCGGAGAGAAAGAGACTGTGGATGTGTGGAGAAGTACAGAGTGGAGGAAGAGTGATTTTAATCCCGTAGTGTTCCTGGAAGTCTTCTATCAATCGAGGTCTTGAGCAGAAGGGTATTTTAAGACTTTCTGTAAAATGTGACAGTCGAAAAATAATAAATGGCACAAGACAACACGAATGTCCTTGTTCGGTAATGGATACAGCGATAAAACCAAATAATTGACAATCGTAGTTTTTAACAGTGGTGTAGAGCAGGGGTTCTCAACCTTTTTGACCTCGGGGCCCAAATTGTCCAAATCAAAGTGTCCCGCGGCCCATTAAAACACACATTATTTCAGCCAATCAAAATCATGATTTGTTGAATTTAATAACTATATGAAATACACAAAAATTTAGATAAATAAATAATAAAGCTGTAATCCTGCACTTACAACACTGAATAAGGGAGTTGCTCTTATTACTTATACTTGCTCTTGCTTACTTATTACTAATCTAAATTATACATGTATATTTAAAAAAAACCACATGAAATGTATATTAATTAAATTTAAATTCTGTAGTAATAAAAATTCATTTAAATAAAAAATCAGGTTACACAATTAAAATGTGTCTACAGTGGCAGACAAAACCAAAATGCAAAAAAAAAAAAAATGAAACAAAACTTAAATCTTTTAAGAACGTCCTCCACCTTCAGTCAAAAGTCTGCCGCTACTGATGGCATTATTGGAGCGTGTTGACACCTCAGCGCCATCTAGTGGTGGGGAGCTCATTGTTGTTCCGCGGACTTCGCGGCCCGCGATCGAGGTGAAAAAAATATTCTCGCGGCCCTCTAGGTGGCGCTCGCGGCCCAATTATGGGCCGCGGCCCAATGGTTGAGAATCACTGGTGTAGAGCACAGTACTTGAATAAAGTGGGCTATTTTACTTTACTTTAGAATCTAAGACACTTAGAGATACTAAGAGAACTAAGATACTCTATACTTGACAATGTTTGTTTTAAACAGTGGTGTAAAGTACAGTATTTGAGTAAAGTAGACTGTGTTGCTAGAGTATATGTTAAGATTTACTCTCTACTTGACTAAATTTGTGATTGAGTAGCTGTACTCTTTACTCCACTACTTTTGAATGGACACTTACCGTTACTTGTTACATTGTCATTGTGCGCGACAAGTCGGCATCTTTTTCTACCGCGGTTAATTTCTTGTGCGCAACGAGGTGATATTGCCATCTGCAGGATGCTGAAGGTACTGGATGCTATTTATCAGCTAAATTGAAAATAAAAACCACATGAACGTGAATTAGCGCTTGCACATTGTTTCACACTTGACTCAAGACAGAATTTTTTTCTTTTTTCACATTTTTTGCCTTTTTGAAACACTGAGGTGTTAAATTTCATTCCTATTTTAGGAAATTAAGCCTCATAAATAAAGATTTTCTTATTTTTCCCAAAATTTATTTTTTTTCAAATTAAACACATTCTTTTATATTTGCATACTTTATGACTTATACTTAAGTGTTCTTGGAATTGACTTGTGACTTGTAACTTGTAAAGGAGTCATTTTTACAGTAAGGAATCTGTACTTTTACTCAAAAGTGGTTTTCGAGTACTATTTACACTTGTTTTTTTTTAATTGCTAAAAGCTTAATTGAAATAAACACAATGTTTTATTATTTACAGCTTAGTTACTTGACCACTATTAGAAATGTACAGTATGTATACTGTAGTTTAAGGCATACTTGAGTATTAGCACTACTGCCCTCTGTTGCACGGGAAAGACACTGCACGATTCCCACACTTCTTGTAAGAAATCAAAAAATCTAATTAAATTTGCGTGTCCATTTGAAAAAAATGTTTGGAGTGACCAACATGGGAGTCTCAAATATTAGTTCTGAGATGAGTGAAATTACGAGAAAAGGAGGGAGACAGAGAGACAGACAGAGTTTGAAAGGTCTTTCCTGAAGCAGGTGGTGGTTAAGGATAATCCAGGTAATTCCTTAATGCTGGAGGAGACGTGTGGAGGGGTGGCGGGCAGAGAGATTGCTAATTGTGGCCTACTAATCCAACCCCTCCTCCTCCTCCGACACCCACATCCTCATCCCTGTCACAGACGAGGAAGGCCAGGTACACAAAAAGCGAATGAACCATAGGCTGTAAAGTCAAGAAGGGAGAGAAAAGGACAAAAGAAAGTTGTCGTCCACATTTATAAAGAGGATTAAACAGTTTAGATGTAGAATGTAGTGGCTTTCCATCTTTTTTTTTTTTTACATTCTCCAGGAAAACTGACTTCACTATGGGCGAAGTCCAAAAGGTTGGTAGTCTTTCTTTCATGTTAAATCAAGAATATGGTGGATTGTGGTTTATAGTTGGACGTTTTTTTGCCAAATTGTGATTATAGTCATTTAATGCTGAATTATAAAATGTACAAAAATATGCTCTTCAGGCCATTTAATAACAAGTACGGTTGATGGATCTCATGGTTAATTTTAAATCTCGAAAAAAAACAGTAATGTAAACTATATACAGTATACATTATATATAAATATACCATACATACCTGATACTGTATATACTGTAAACATAATACAGTACAGTAACTGATGCTTGTTTTCAAGGGTTTGTTCTCAGTCATTGAGAAGCTCAAAGGCACAGCAGAGCTGGAGCTTCGGATAGTTCTTCTGGGTCTGGACAATGCTGGGAAGACCACTTTGCTAAAACAACTTGCTTCTGAAGACGTGAACACCATTACCCCTACTCAGGTGAGAAGAGCGTGAAAAGTTCGGTTCCTACCGTTTGAAATTGAGGAAAATTGGCGTGATACGGCTTTGCTAATCAGGACACACTTGGGTGAAAGTGAAGCACGGCTCTCAGTCGCCAAGAAAAGAGCATTTTCTGTTCATCCAACTGCTATAATTGACGTGAAAATCATTGTGAGTTTGAATTGTCGGACAAATTTTTCAGCATCATTTGCTTGCGGTGGTGAACGAGCTGAAGATGTTAGCTGCGGGTTGGCTAGCACCATGCTAGGTTATAATTAAAATCAAGACAAATAAATTGGCAAAGCAGGTGGTAACGCACTAACCACCACGCAATAAAAACTGAAATTGCAATAGTGAAAAATGTTTGAGCGAATAAAAAACAGTGGGAGAAAATAGCCCATTGTTGCAAATGCAGTTAGCGTAATAGCACAACTTAGCATTGATGGTAGTTTTCAAACTTGATATATCAAATAATGAACACTCTGCAGATTTGAAATCCATAAAACAGCATCAATTGCGTTTATAACCATTATGCTAATCATACTTATACTTCTGCCATGGCAGGAAGATGTTTTTGTTTTTAGCTTATTAGCATCAATTAGCATGAAGCGTTTTAAAGACGTTTTTCAAGCAACTACAATTATGTTTATTTTACCTCATGTCTATTTTTTGTTCACTGCTTTACAGCAAATGTTTAAAGCATTTGAACATACTTTTACCTCAACTTTTCATTTTAGTCATTTTTAAACAAATATCACAGTTGCAGCTAAAATATTGCTCAAATTGAGGCTATAAGACGCTAGTTTAGAAACGAAGATCCTCTCTATGAATAGAACTACAACATTGCTGTTAATCCCGCGGTTAAAGATTACTTAACCATAAAGTATTGGGAGTTGGAGGCTTCCTGGGGGCAGGATAAATATAGACCACGACTTTAAATACATGTGTTTGTGGGGATTTAAAAGCCATTGAAGAGTTCATTGACAAGAAAGTTCTTGGTTTTTGGAGACATTTTAAGATTATGCAAAGCTTCTTGGTTTAGATTAGGAGATTCATGTAACAAAAGTGTTAAGATAAATCACAAAAGGTTTATTTTTTACCAGTCTGATGCCTCACTGTCTGATTCTTTCTGCAAAATGGGAATTAAAACAAGACATGTGAGAGAAATGTACACGTCTGCTGAGATTAATTTAGTTTTATGTTGCCTCTTCCAGGGTTTCAACATTAAAAGTGTGACCTGTGATGGAATGAAGCTGAATGTGTGGGACATCGGAGGACAGAGGAAGATCCGACCCTTCTGGAAGAAATACCTGGAGAACACTGATTTATTGGTATTTTTATGTAACAATCGTTGTAAAGTAAATCTTGGAGAACAATTTTAGATTCTAGCAAAACACACATATACGTAGTAGTAATAATAATAAGCGAAACATTTGTCTCTTTGTAAATTAATTATTTAAATGGTAATTTTTTTTCTTTGCAGATTTATGTGATTGACAGTGCAGACAAAAAAAGATTTGAGGAAACCGGACTGGTAAGAAAAAAAATAAATCACAGCCTGTGACAGAAACAAAAAACAATTATTTACTTTTAAAAACCTAGTAAAATTCCACATAGGTCTAGTATTTTCTGTAGCTGGAATAGTTCTGTTGTCTAGGGAACGAGAACCTACAACCTTTCGTGTTGAAAACTAGTCCACAGGAAATGAAGGATCTTTGATGCTACGTGACAGTGTTGCTATCTTCTCGCACTAAAATACTTTACTTCCATATCATAAAAACATTTGAAAGTTTCATTTTAACTTCAATAATTTTTTTAAATAGATTTAAACAGTACATTTTAACCGTTCTACGTATGCATACACAGTAAATATAGATTCTAAAACAGATCATAAAACAAAAACTTGAAAACAATGTCCACAACTTTTGGTATTGCTCATTTGTGTGTGTGTGTGTGTGTGTGTGTGTGTGTGTGTGTGTGTGTGTGTGTGTGTGTGCGTGTGTGTGTAAACAAAAGAAAGTCTAAACATAGAACATTAACAGTGACATATTTCACAAACCAAAGTTGGTTTCATGACTTTTGCCCACTGCTCCGGGTTTGTGTTTCACTTCAGTGTGTGTGTGTGTGTGTGTGTGTGTGTGTGTGTGTGTGTGTATGTGTGTGTGACTTCACAAAATAAGTTAAAAGCTGATCACAATTTTCATTATTTAGGGACTGTGGTCCCTAGTGGCTATATTGAAAATCTCACTTTACTTGTCTTTTCTTTTCTTTTCATTTTAATTTTCCTTTCCTTTCTGTTCCTTTACTTTCCTTTCCTTTTTATACTATACTATACTATACTATACTATACTATACTATACTATACTATACTATACTATACTATACTATACTATACTTTACTTTACTTTACTTTACTTTACTTTACTTTACTTTTACTTTTCTTACATATTGAGGAATTGCTTACTAAACTGTGCGTTTTGACATCTTCTCATTAATAGTGTGTCTTTCCAGGAGCTGTCGGAGCTCATCGATGAGGAGAACTTGACCGGAGTGCCATTGCTCGTCTTCGCCAACAAGCAGGACCTGGCCACGGCTTCTCCGGCCAGCGAGATCGCAGAGGGTCTCAACCTCCACACGTACCGGGACCGAGAGTGGCAGATACAGGCCTGCTCCGCTGTGTCCGGAGAAGGTGTACAGGTTTGTGTTCATTCATAAACACACGGTGTGTCATCAATTAAAAGGATGAATCATTATTTTTAAACTGATTAATTGTTAATTAGGTACTAATTAAGATAATTACCAACTACTAAATATAGTAACTAATATATGGTATGTGTTTATTTAATATATAGAATTTATAGTAAACGCAAATATTAATTTATTACTGTATTTACGCGAATATAAGCGGCCCTGTTTTTCAATTTTAGAAGCTCAAAAACTTGAATGGTGCATATATTCGCGGAAATACCATAATTAAAAGTATGCATTAAAAGTATTAGTGTTATTTAAATTTTAAGTATTGTTTAAAAGTTGAAACACAATGCATTTTGCTTTTCAGGATGGGATGAACTGGATCAGCAACAACATTGTAAATAAGAAGAAATAGATACAACTTGTTTCTTTAAAAACGTCTTTTGTAATTTGTCAATTGTTTTTCTGTAAATGAGAGGATTGTTAACAATAATATATGCATAAATCCTCTATTAAATCGCATTGTTGTTGTTGTTACATTTACTGGCAAACAAACAAAACATTTATTAAAAGGGTTATTTAATGTGTCAAGTGTGTGATTTATTAAAGTTATTATCTTTCTCTCTCTCTCTCTCTCTCTCTCTCTCTCTCTCTCTCTCTCTCTCTCTCTCTCTCTCTCTCTCTCTTAGTTCTAGTGAAGTTGTATATAAGTCTTTTTGGATAATTGGATATATATGTATTCTAACATTTCATTGTGTTTTCAATTGAGTTCATGTCTGGATTAGGTTTGAATTTAAACGATATTTCAACAACTTCATATTAAATGTACATTAAAAGCACCTTAAAATTTTTTTTAATAAATATTTTTAAACCTAATTTAAACTTTCTTATTTATACGTACCTTTTACATTTTTCTTTAACTGTAGCATTTAGCTAAATGAAGAACACCATTGGCTGTAGGATTGAACTTCAGCAAATCCAACTTAAAAAAAAAAATAATCAAATAATTAAAAAAAAGCTAACTAGTAGGTGAGTTTCTTTGTAAAATTCTCTTAAATTGTTTAGTGTGTATGTATAGTCCAGGAGGGGCCGCGGCAGGATTCCTCAAGACGTTTTTTTCTCTGACCACTGGATCAAATTTTCATTAGCGTAGATGCCGAAGTTCCTCTGCAATGATCCAAAGCCATTCGTCGCAAACCTCACTTGCTAAAATAAGACTGTGATCTAACCAAAGGCAGAAACAGGGTCCGTGGTTTGTGTAAAGTGGCCCCCACAAGTGTTTGTGCTTCTGACAAGACAACAGCAAGAAACAGCTTTTGAATTGGTGAGTTTTGCAAAAATAATTGCCATAACATTCTGTCGTATTGCATATTATTTTTTTATATAAAAAATATTATATATTTAAAAAGTCTCAATTTCAAAACTAAAAATATGTACCGGTATATCAAACCAAGCTATATAATAATAATAATACTATACTATATACTATAGTGTTACTATATAATAATAACAATAATACCGTAATATGAATAATAATAAAAGGATAGTAATAATAATAAAATGACGATAATATGATAACAAAACAATAATAATGATTATATATACAGTATACTACATAAATACAATTCATGTATATATATACGTCATAAAAAACGTCATAAACGTATTGTTATTATCCTTTTTATTATTAATAATAATAATACAAATATCATTACGGATTAGCCTCGATTGTTTTGTTTTCAGATTGTATTGTAGCTCCTATTGAATTGAATTTAACTTGACATTTTTTGTCTAGACAGGAAGTGCTTTTCAGGGCAAAAAAATGTAGTCTATGCTCTCTCTCTCTCACACACACACACACACACACACACACACACACACATTAACATATCCTATATATATTTTTTTTTTACATTAATATATAATTCTTTTTAATCTATGCAATTAAAACTTAGTGTATAAATGGTATATTCAGTTGTCCCTGGTGTGATTATATTAAAGGCTGGAGGATTTTAATTCACCATGCCAGTGCCGTACGTCAAGAAAGAGCGCCAGGAGCCGAGCTCACTCACCAGGAGAGGTAAGACACATCAGCAGCAGGACCGCTCTCACTTCCTGTACGCAGCACGCCGTCTCCAGAGAAAAGGCCCGATCAATCAAACCCATTCGAAAGCGAAGCCAAACTGCTGGCCAACGGAGAGCAGATTTGACGTTAAGCTCTGGCATATCTCAGACTCGTGGGTATTTGTAATGCAATCCGACAGCAGGAGACTAAACGTGACTCACCCACGCCTGGTTGAGGAAGATCTGAACCTTCGTAACCACCATGCGGAACAAACAGCAGGCTGAGATGCCCGTGTCAAAAGTAATGATTTAATAACACCAGCTCTTACAGTTATCAGCTCGGAGAACTATGAGGCTGGTGGTACGTCAGAAATGGATCTGGTGGCTTAATTCCTGAGTGATGAAGATGAGAGTTCAAAATATTCCGGCTGATTTTGGAGATGACGAGATTTTTGTGTTTTTGTAAATCAGCAAACTTGGATCTGGGGAAGAAGATCAGCGCTCCTCGGGATCTGATGATGGAGGAGCTTCAGCTGATGTCCAACCGAGGCTCCCGAATGTTTCACGAGAGGCTGAGACGAGTGGAGAAGTTCACGTTGGAGAACGTGGCCCCAGGACCCCTCAACGTAAGTCTTTTTATACCATCTCAATGAGCTGGAAATCAAACCACAGCCTATAAATAAGCACCACCAAGCTTTCCAAGGTGTCATTCCAACTAATGTGCTTTTCCAGAAGGTTATCAAGCCAGATGGTCTCATCAAATAAAAAAACAAAGGCATTGTACAAGAAACAGAAAAAGAATGTTTTAAAATAGACTCGCGGTTAAATAAGCCAACAAACATCTTGCCAAATTGAAAAAACAAATACAAATTGCAAAGCTCACGTCAATAAACCTTACAGTACGAATGTACCTTCTGGAGATTCTGAAGAGTCATTTCACCCAGTTTATGGATTTGCAAGCAGAAATGGAATGTTCTTCTCAGGTCTCACGGTCCAATCAATCAATCAACCGCAGATCCTCAAGCTCTTCTCCTCATGAAGAGATTCACCTAACGCACAAATAACAGAATGATGAAAAAGCTATTGTGAAGGTGGCACGGTGGCGTAGTGGGTAGCGCTGATGTTCCTTGAGAACGTTGTAGGCTCAAGTTCAGGTTTCCTCGTGGTCTCTGGTTTCCTCCCACAGTCCGAAAACAGGGAGAATTGGAATCTGGAATATTGTCTATAGGCGTGAGTGAGAGTGGGAATGTGTGTCTGTGTCACGCTTTGTGATTGGTTGGCAGTGCTGTAAAGTACTTAAGTAAATGGACTTGGTAGATTACTTCAGTAAATGGAGTAAATTGCTACTTTGTGCTTGTACTATCAAAATACGCCATCTGCAGGATGCTGATGGTACTGGATGATATTTATCCGCTAAATTAGCGGTTGCACTTTTTTCCAGATTGGACTTTGACTGAGACTGACTTTTTGGCTTTTTATTACCCGTTTAGTTTTGCCATTTTGAAACATTGAGGTGTTAAATTTCATTCCTATCAAAAAGTTGCTGTGATTGGCTTTGACCTGGAATTGATAAAGCGGTTCCGAAAAGAATTTGGTGCATCTAAATCTCATCAAAGGCATACGTGATCTAATAAAGTGGCTTTCTTTTACTAAGAGCAGCATGCCTCTGTTTTCCTACATGGTAGAATCAAGAGTGCAGAGAGTTAGCATCATTAGCTTGATGTTTTTAGCATTGTCCTGTCCTCATGAAGAAACCCTTTAGCTCCTACAGGACCATCTTCTAAGTCCCAATGTGAGTCAAGCAGAAGCAGAGCAGCACTGCGTTCCTCAGGTCTACACAACGCCGGTGGGGAAGTGCAGTCTGGCCAGCACGCTGAAGCGCACCATCGCTAAGAAAGGAAGCCCGGGTGTGCTTGCTCCTGGTAAACGACTAGAAGATGGACATTCACACACACACTCAATCTCAGTCTGAAATCTGTCTCCCAGGCTATGGAAGTCCTCTCAGAGAAGTTCCTCGTGAAAAGTTCAACATCACCGTGATTCCCAAATCATACCAATCGCCCTGGCAAGCAAAGTCTGCGGACAGAGAGATGCTAACGGCTAATCATGCTAGCAGTCTCCCAGAAGCACCTCATCAGCTCACCGCAGCAAACTTCAGATGCTTTAACAGGTATATCTTCATCTTCTGGCATTTAAGAATTTACTTGAGTTTTACGATTAAAAAAAAAACGAACTTCCTGTGATCCTGGTTTTTTATAATATTTTAAGTTTGTGTAGTGTGAGTGTAGTGTGTCAGAAACATGCAGAATTCTGTCAAATTGTCCATAGCGTGTGTTGCTCTGTGATTGGTTGGCCCCCAATCCTGGGTGTGTCTCACCTTCAGGCCCAGGGTGATTGTGATTGGCTCCCGGTGACCCAAGAAACGGGAAAATATGGCAGGAAATGGACGGAGTTTGCCATAACAATTGAAGCGAAACACTCTTCATGGTACAAAGACGTCTCCGGTTTCCTTTCAGTGTTTATAAATGCACTTGATATAAAAAGTGGCTTGACATATCGAACCGGTTCTAGTAACATCAAACCAGTTTAGTAGCTCTTACCGTGCCACATAATAAAGTCTGGCTGCTACTCCACGGCTTTTAATGTCAGGCCTTTAAACAGACTTCGGGTTGGGGTTACAAAGCCGTTATGGTCTCACGTGTCAGAGGAATAATCGAGTCACTGAGCTGACGGGAAGACATGGCTCTGTAAACAACAGTGGTGTAAAATACTTGAGTAAATTGACTTTATACACGTACAGAGTAGCCAAAAAATACATGAGAATACATATCAAAAATAGAAACTTTTTATTCTCTACTTGACTACATTTGTGATTGAGTGTCTGTAGCTCCACTACTTACATTGTGATTGTGCGCAACAAGTCGGCATCTTTTTCTACCGTGGTTATTTTTTTGGGTGGATGTTTATCAGCTAAACTATCGGTTTGCACATTTGAGTTTGACTGAAACTGACTTTTTGTTCTTTTTCTATCTAATTTGTTCTGCCATTTTAAAACGTTGAGGTGTTAAATTTCAAATTTCATGCTTTACATTTTTTACTCAAGTCTTCTTGAAATTGGTGACTTGTAGAAGTTACTCCATTGCAAGTCAAAGTTATGTATACGTACTTTTACTCAAGTATGATTTTTCAAGAACTTCTTACTTTAACCAAATGTGCAATAACCACTAACACAAAATGGTGCAATTTATGTTGTTTCTTTTCACGCTAGTTTTCTTTATTACCTATATGCCGTATTTACGCGAATATAAGCACCTCCTGATTTTTCAAGCACAAAATAAAAATATATATTTTTTAACATTTCTGATTAAATTACAATAATTTTCTCTTAAAAATACTATTCTTTTTTTATTTAACAAACATAACTTGTGACTCAATTCACTTCAATCCCTCTTACTTGAATAACACCTGTAGTTTATTTTTTAAATAGAAGTTTATGAGCGCTCATTTATCACTAAAGTTTGTGTCGAAAATTCGAAGGGGTGCTTATATTTGCGTAAATATGGTATTTGTGTATTAAATTATGGTATGTATCTATGAATATTATATTTAAATGTTTAAAAAAAACACATTTGGCCATGAATGATTTTTGATATCTGAATGTGATTCTGGACAGAGCTCCTGTGCCATTTGGCGGGACGTCCGGAACCGCGAGGAATCTTCCTCTTCCGGGCTTTGAGCTGCTGCAGGCGCAGACAGAACCCAAGCTCACATGGGATCGCATGTGCCATCGGCCCAACTTTAACCGGGCACCGAGGGGCTGGAGAGCGGCCTGCAGCGTGGAGTCCGTCGATCTGTGAGGCTGCGTCCTGAACTGAGAAACTCACACATAAATCCACAATGATGCTGCTGAGATTTACGCAAACCATCACAATCATTTTCATAGTGAATCTACTTTAATAATCAACAAACTAGACACCAGAGATAAAAAAAAAGTCTTGAAATAATTTCAAAGAAAACCAATTCGGGGTAAGCAATTTTCTTTACAAATAAAAAAAAAAGTGTGAATTATAACAACTGAAACATGGGCTTAAGACGGTACACAGCCTGTAAATATCCATCAAACGGGAGAATAGCGCCCTCACGTGGTGATCTTGAGTCACAGCAAGCGATGTTTCCATTTGGCCCACGCAACAACAAAACGAAATCGACAAAACAAATGCCAGGCCTCGAATTCGTTGACAAACTAGATTCAAATGTGAATAAAAACTGCCTTTAAACACGATTTTGTAATGTTTTCCTTGTCGGATAAGCATTACTGACGTTCTCTGGAAAGAACTGACGAGGATGGTAAAAGCCAGAGAGAAACTCCACAATCGGTTGTTGAGTGACGGCTAAAAGCGAGGGACTTGAGGACGGGTGGGTTTCTACGGGCCTCCTTGGCGACTCGCATGTGCGCCCATCCGCTGCGGGTCCTGGGACGGGTAATGGAGTTGTCCCGGGGGCCGCATGACTGGAGGAGGCATGGGCTGCGTCATTGGATCCATGTTGGGGAACATTGGAGGAACGTAACCTGGAGGAATGGAGACATGATGGTTGGTGTCACGTTTGTCTTGCGAATCAGGAGGAGGAAAGGAAACGTGCCTGGTGGTGGTGGAGGCAGGGCGACCCCGGGTGGAGGAGGAAGCCCCAGGTTCATGACGACGGGGGAGCTGGTGTGAGCTAGGTTGAAGTAGTTGGCCGGCGTGTCCGTCTCGGGCACAGGAGGAAGAGCTGGAAAGAGAATTTCAATTTTAGTTGTTGGTCAAAACTCACAAGTAGACATCCCGCGAACGATTCGACAAAATTAAGCCTTAAAAAACAAAAAAACAGGAACAGGCTGAAGAATTATAGTTTTATAATTATAATTTAACTTTTACTGAATCTGCTTTACAACAAGCTCCAGCAAAAACAAAAAATATAATTATTAAATAACGAAAAACACAACAAAATACTGATCAAGCATCTCGAAAATACAACTCCCCCCCTTTTTTAAGATTCACGTTTTCATTTGTATATTTATTATTATTTTAAGACCTTGTATGAGTCTTCGAAAAGTACACGACTTAAATTTGTCGCCATGTTAATTTCATAGTTTTACAGCAACACCTGAAACATCCCATTTTTAAATTTGTTCTCACTTACCATGAACGAAAAAGTAAAACCCTCTTATACTTTATTTACTCACTCTTAACGTAACAAAAAAAACGTAACAAAAATTCTTTACGGTATTAAATTATGTTTCACTCAGTATACCTCTATTTTAATATATGTCTTTTAGTTTTAAACAGTTATTCTTAAAAGAACAACTGATTTGTTGATTTATAGCATCCTACTATCTTCACTATTCTTATTGCTTTATTTGCTTGTTTTTTATTTCAATTTAACTAAAGAGTTTATACACGATTTCTCTGCATTCACCCAAATCTCAGCACAATAATTCAATAATTCTGGAAGGGGAAAAAATTAACCATTGACATTTTTCAAATATTTGACCATGATCTTTTAGAAGTGCGAGTAACTCACCACCAGGAAGACCAGGCACAGGCTCCAGCCGTATGCCACCCTCCGTCACCCCATCGCTCTCTTTCCCACGGGCTGCCTGAGACCTGATCCACACGGAGAATGATCAGCGAGTAGAAAAAAATCAGAATCAACTTTAATGGCCAAGTTGGTACATGACAACAAGGAATTGGATGTGGTCTGACTCTGTCTTTTGTTCCCTCTTATTACAAAAAACAAGAAACGATAGAATAAAAAAAAAACATAAATAAATACTGTATTTACTCAAATATAAGCACCCGTTTTTGTCCCAATTTTAGCGGCTCAAAAACTTGGGGGTGCTTATAATCGCCCATTTCAAATATGCACGTAAATATAAACGGTATTTTTTCCACTTTTCAAGTGAGGAGCAATCACAAATAAATACAAATACTTTTAATAACTATTGGTTTCTATTAACCCAGTAAAAGAAATAAAAAAAAACTTTAGTCAAGCAACGACACAAAATGCTGGGTTTGCTATGCAGGAGAAAATAATTATTAACCCTAACCCTAACCCTAACCCTAACCCTAACCCTAACCCTAACCCTAACCCTAACCCTAACCCTAACCCTAACCCTACTCTGCTGAGAATTATGGGAGTTCAGATCACTAGAATAGACATTTTTTAATCTATTGTTCCAGTAAAACAATATCAATATGATGCTGGTTTGTTAAATAAAAAAAAATAAATTGTATTTTTAAGAGAAAATCTACGTAATTTTTCGAATAAAAATGCTGATGTGTCAAATTCATTTCTCAAGCTGTGAATATTTAAAAAAAAAAAAAAAAAAACAATGATTAGCTATGAAATAAATTAAACATTCTTGCGCCGTTACTGCACATGGGGTTAAATTGAGCAAGCACAAACAAAATAAAAGAAGAGTTGAATTGTCAAACAACCTTCCCCATTTGACGTTAAGACGTTGTCCATCGATGATGAGTTTGTTGAAGGTTTTTTCTGCAGCGTCTTCAGCTGCCTGTCGCGTGGCAAACTGGATGAAAGCACACTGCTGCTTCTGCACAATGGTGATGGTGCGAATCTCCCCGAACTGGTAGAAGTGATTCCTACGAAGAAAGTGTGTCGTTGATGTAGATGACGAAAATATTTAGTCAAAGAAATTAACACTGGTATCCAGGAAGTGAACTAACCTCAGCTCAGAGTCGGTCACATTTTCTCCAAGCCCCCCGACATAGAGGGTGGTGATGGAGGTGTCTTCAGGGGGCTCGAGTTTGGGCATGGTGGATGCCCGCTTCAGAAGTTTATCAGCCACGGGATCATTAATGCCGTAGTATCGGTCCTTGATGTTCTGATCGGAGAGGGGATCGTCTGGGTCAGTCGGCTTCTCATGCCTGCAGCAAAACAAAAACACTCATAGAACTGGCATGGAAAAAAAAACGACGACAAAAGTGATTGAGTACAAGCTGCTGACCTGTAGGGGCACTCTTCTCCTCGCTTGCACTCGCCCTTGACCCAGAAGGAGCAGATGTGTGGTCTGTTTCTCTTGTAGTACGGTGTGGTGCGCGCCAGTTTCAGCAGCATGTCACTGCTGCTCGGTGCTTTACCCAGCTGACCCACGGGCAGTGTGCCATCCGAGTTGGCAATCTACACACCAAAGAGTTACATTATTTCCCACTGCAAACTGAGCTGCACACAGTATATCATAGGACTGGGCGATTTGTCGTGATCTATTGAACATTTTAGCACGATTACGATTAATGAAACTTTTTTTAATCTATTTTTCATTTATCAATTATCTTTGCCTTTATATTTCACTGACACGTTTTGTACAGTAAACATGCTCACATATTACAAGTAAGAGATTTTTTAATACAGTGTGCATTCAATTAAATTAACTCTAAAATTACTTAAGGTTTAAAACCATTGAGGGAAACACACAGAACTTCTATATGACTATTTATTGAACACCCACAACTGAATTTAAAGTGCACAGTAAATAAATCATACAACGACCTTGTTCTTGTCAAAATAGTAAAAATAGTCAATTGCCGATTTTGGCAACAACATAAATTTTTCTTTTATATTTCCTTAAATACACGAGCAGTTGAAAACGAGCAGTTCTCTTCTAAATGAAATAACTCTTGTATATCCTGTGCATTTCTTGCATCTTCTGTAAACAACTGTCAATGTGCAACGCATCAATGAAAAGCAAACTCTGTTAAACTGTTATTAACACAACGTAACATGCGGTCTTTCAGGTTTCAGGCATGTAACAATGTTTCCACACAAACTGAAAACACATCTGATGAGGAGCTACAATTTTGTTGCGTTAAAGTAAAGTAAATGTATTTGTAAATATGGCGTGTTGGCCATCGGAACAGTTGTGCTGCTGCGTCTAAATTTGACATTTTGTTCTGTCGTCAAAATGTGCCCAAATCACGAAGAACATGCATTTTTTTGGTATTAGCTACTCTTGATGTAACCTATCCATGAGCAGAGTACGGTCACGTGACTCCTTGATTTGTTAAAGAGAAAATAAATGACCTGGAAAAGCTTGAACCATTACAAGTTCTGATTTTCGATTACTTTTGGATTAATCGCCCAGCCCTAATATATTATGTGCTGAAGGCTGTAGTTCTCTGCAAAAAAAAAAGATGAATTACCTCTCTCTCCATATTCTGAGTGTAATACTCCTTATTCACGTCTGATTTCGGGATTTCATCTCTGGCATTCAGTCCAGTATCTCGGACCTGGATTGGCAAACCTGGACACAATTGAAGGAATTAATTCATGTAAATTGCTAAAACAATTAAGGATTGCGTTTTGTGTCTATGCCTATTTGATTCATGTGAATTTATTGGCATAAAAAAAGGTTAAACCAGACATTACCGAATTCTAAATCCAAGAGGCAGGTTTGACAGACGTTCTTCATCTTGCTGCAGGTCTGACAAACCTCGGTTTTCTTGAAGCGCATCCGCACCCCAGGACACCAACGGAACACTGTGAAGGGTCGAGCGCAGATCTACAGAAAAGACGGAGGATGTTTACAACCATCTTCTTTCATTACTCAAAGTAAAAAAATCTTTGATGGCACTTCTTTAAACACATGTGGGTTTCTTTAAGAGGATGTAATTTATGATCTTTCCCGAATTGCAGATAAGTACCAGTACTGGATAAAGCCCATTCTTTTATTACATATAATAATTTATTTATTATACAGCTTTCCCACAACTTTCAACACCACTGTAATGTAGTAAACGTGGATTTGTTGAATGAATGAAGGCTCCAGTACCTTGCACTCCATTCCATACTTCTCTTTGGTCTGGTAAAAAAAATAAATAAACAAAGATTATAATATAGAAACATTATACTTCCACTCTGTTCAGAAGTTCAATACACAAAATGCTATATTGTTATTAGATTATTATCTTTTACCATGCGGATGTAGGGATTTTCGCCCAGGCATGTTTGACAGATGATGGGAAAGTCCTGTTGATTACAAAAGTATTAGTAGTATGAACTGGTAAAATACTAAAACACAAACTTAATCTAAATATACTAGAAATTCAGGCGGTTTCAACTCTATGAAACGCCATAAGACCTCATTTGCTACATAATTTCACGGGGATATATGCTTCAATAATAAAATAAATCCGACTTAATAACTAGTTTGGTGTATAATAGCTATTTGTTCTTACGTACCGAACAGAATAACGGAACATAACTTTAGATTTAATTGCGAAAGGGATTTTAGCCTTTGTGAGTACGCCTGAAGAAAACGTGATACTAAAATCGGAACGTGCTTGAACGAATGAACTAGGAATTAGAACAGTTGACGCACAAAACACTTTGCAAATAGAAACTTCACAAAACATTCTTAGACTTACTGAATCTTCCCAATTTTGTCTGTTGTACGTGTTGGAGCCTAACGACGTCGCCATTGCTACAGGCTAATGTTAGCATTTCCCACAATCCTATCTGGTTGGTAATATTGCAGCGACTACTCTGTGCAGCGCCACCTGCTGACGTGGATGAAGCTAGAGCCTATTAATGATTTTGCTTTAGGACTTTTATTAAGAGCTATGTTGATTGTGCGTCAATTCAAAATGAATGACTAAGACATTTGTATGGTTATTTTTGTTATTTTACATCATACGTGTGTACGTTTATATCATAGGTATGCACGTTAACACTTGAACAGTTGAAAGACATAACATCCCATTTATACAACATATATGCAGTACATACTGAAGACACGTGTATAGAAGACTAATCGAAAAAAATACCACGTCACACCCTTTAGATTGTAAATATTCACAAGAATACTTTTTACAAAATCGTTTTAATAAATTCGATTAGTTGGTGAGAACAATATAAAATGGCTCCAATTTAGTATACTTACATAAAACTGAAATGTCCACACAACGGAATTATTTAAGAGTCGTGTGTGTCTCTTTAATAAATTAGCGCAGGGAATCGTTCATAAACAGCGCCAACTAGCGGCCAGGGACGGTCCTGCTTGTAAAGCGCGAGTAGTCCAATGTGCGCTCGGAGTCAGTCGGGCTCGAGTTGTGGGTTCAGCCCGGCAGAGACCGTCCGCTCGTTCCGCGCTCGAACCGGGACGCGTCGGTTCTACCCAGACGAGGCTTCCCACACCGGGCTTGAAACGAACCACATCCACAAATCCCGATTGATTGATCTTCGCGGTTCTTGCTGATAACAACTCGGTAAGTGAATCTTTCTTGGGATCTGGACCAGCTAACCTGCTAATAGCAGTAGCGGACCCGCGCGTGATTTCTGCCCCTCTTTAAATATACACGTTGTTGGAATCTACGCAAACGCCGAAGTGGGTTCTGGCACACGCCCTGGATCCATCAGCGTGACCGGGAAGGCATCGGTGGCACCATGTCATCGGTTCTGTTCGGTATGGAGACGGTATCTTTAGCACAACACCGAACCAGCTGATGGTTTAAACCACCGAGAGCGTCCGACCCAGCGATCGTTGCGATTTACCTCGCGATCATCGGTTTCAAAAGACCCCAAAGTCTCACCTCCTGGATCACGAACCTCTACCTTATCCACTCTTTAGTTTAGTTTAGCTTAGCCTAGCTAGCCGGTGCTGGAACCTGGAGCTTTTTCTTTTCATCCTACACCGTAAACATATTGACATCACGGTGATAAACAACACCGACCTCGCGGGGTCTGTGTCAATCCCGACGGGGGTCTTTATTATGAACCGCCGCGCTGATTTAAACGGCCCGACTAGCGGTTAGCACGCTAACAAGCCTAAATATAGAAGTTTGAGTGTTTCGAGGTCTTTTAAGACGAACCACCGACAATTGACGTGGTTTTTATGCTGCGTTTGAGAAGGATGTTATCACCACGTGTCCTTGCCGTTAACTTGCTAAAAGTCTCCCACACTGTAAACACCTGCATTAATGCGAGATGACTAGATGTTGTGCTGTTGTTTGTGAAGGAGAGATGAGGTGTTGAAGTCAAGATGCCGTGGTTATCATCACGAGGAATGCTCACACAAAAAAGCCACTTGTGGGGACGACCAGACCGCCAGTCAGAAGGTTACGTGTCTGTAAAAGCCCGGCTGTGATTTTATTATTCTAACTGGATAATTTCTCCCAGCGTGCACCAGGTCACCGGCGTTCCGGACAAATCCTTTTACCAATAACCAGCAGCGTGACATTTACTGTTCCAATCCGGCTCCAGAAATCATATCAGATCATCCCGAAATTTGCAATTGGGCATTGTTTGGCTTAGTGGTCTGTTATAAATAGATTATTGGTTTTATTTAAGCCTGGACTCTATTAAGGAGCTCATGAATCCAACAAACTGCTGATGACATCAAGACAAGAGTCTTGTCGAGATTTACATCATCCTTTGTGCACTTTACGTTTAGCTTTGAGTTTTCGTAACGATTCGCCAGAACCTTCCACCTTCAAGTTCAAAAGAGGACAGTTTATGTCTAAGCATTTTTTTTTGTGCACAACTATTGGCTTTGAGCGATGGTTAAAAAAAAATCAGCTTTGGGGTAAATCTGCGCAGAAGTGGTGGAGTATCTCGCGGCGCGGGACATGTTCAGGCAGCGTGAGGCGTTCAGAGAGGCTTGTCTCGGGGATTAGGCCCAGAGCTTCTTGTTTTGCTGTCTGAAAGGTTGCATCTGTGAGGAAAGGTTGCGTGATTCAACCACGAGAACTCTGAGGCGTTTGGAGGCACCTCGCTGAATAGCCGAGATGTGAATGTCAGCGCTCCAGACCCTGGTATTTATCTCCAGTTTGAATGTGAATAGAGGAGCGAGATGAAAACAGAGGAGGTGGTTAGCATCACGATAAATATCCAGAGCTTTTCATTAGAGAACAGAATGAAACAGTCTCCGAGACCTCGAGGGAGACCTCCAGCCGATAAAAATAAGAGATGAACTCTGTTTGTGGCTTTGAAGGTTTGACGCTGCACTTGCTCGCTGTTTGTCATGTGACAAGCCCACCTGCGGAAGTTTCTTCTTGTGTGTTTTAGAGCTGCACAATTCTGGATAATCAGAATCACAATAATGGAGAATCACAATTTCTTTGATTAAAATAAAGATCACGATTCTTTCTGGATCTTTTATTATCTTAAATATATAACCCTGAAAATTATGTACAGTTGAGGACAAAATTATTAGCTCCGTTTAAAAGCACTTTTGCAATACTTTTCAAACAATGATTATTTAGTAGGGGGGCTAATAATTGTGTTTGTGTAAAAGATGTTTGCTGAGTGTCGTATTTTGGTTTGAAACCACAGTAAACACACACACACACACACACACACACACACTCTTCAGAATAAAATCCTTTTTCAGGTACCAAAATGTCAGAGTTGATATCAGACTTACTTGACCGTTGTGTTTAATCACTCATTCTCCCCGTTTACTTTGATTTTTTTCATCTCGTCTGCTGCCTGACTCGCATCCACTGTTCTAGTGCAGGTAATTAGCACTAGATATTATACATAATACTCTAAATATAGACATAATGTGACCGCAGCTGCGCAAAATCTTTTATCGATTAACCGAGCAGCTCTATCGTGTATTGACGCATCAGCCAAGGATACATCGACGAGCCAATGGAGGCTGTTTTTCATAAGGGAGGGAACATTCTGACCCTTGTTTCTGGGGTTAAAGCCCCTCTTGTGGGATTGGAGCGGACCAGACTGCGGTCTGCCGAGCGTTTAATGCTCTTGAGCTCTCGCTGCGCAGTGCCATGGGTTCACCTCTCATGACTGGGTGGAGGCGAGGGGGTGGTCTGCCAGGAGCAATCAGGCAAATTAAGCAGGGCGGTGGGAATCCTGGAGCGCTTTTACTCACTAGTTGATCCCACCGTTGTGTGTTTCTATTAATCACACCCACTTTGATTTATAAAGCATTAGGAAATTATTTTGAAATGTGGATTTGTGGGACCACTGGAGGATATTGTATTGAGTCGCTGTGTGCTAGTGTTTGTACTACTGGTTTAGTTCAGGACTAGTCATTACATATTTTTTTTAATGTCCGACCGTAGCTGTAATGCTGGAATTTAAAGGCCTGACTTTTTTTTGTCCCCCCGCAGGTCTTGAATTGCATTCATTGCTTATGCTGTGTTGATTTGAAATCGTTCTTTTTGTAGTGCTGTAGTTCTTTTTTGGAGTGTGAAGTCCATTCTTGCTGTCAAGGTTGCAAGCTTCGTCCAGTTTTTTTTTTTTTTTTTTAGCCTGATGTTTGTGCACATTTTCGGAATCCGCGAACCACAATTTAAACATTTGACGTCTTTTTATTTCCATAGCAAAAAATAAAAATGGGGGCACGGCGATGGAAAGTTCAATCTTCCTGTGAACATGACGAATGAGTTCATAAATTCCCAACATTTTGAACATACAGTGCGTCAAGGTTATTCACATTCGAACAAGGCCTGAAATAAATCTCCTGAGGTCCGAATGGAAAACAATCTTTTACACCAACCAACTTTTCATAATAGAGGGTCAAACTTGACTTTGCAGTTAATTTTACGGGCAATACAAACATGAATTATGGATATTTGGATTGTCCAATTGTTGAACTGTGAAAAATTCAAATTTCCCGGACTCTTTTGATGCTGATTTCATCTGTGCGATGTTTGCAGTTTTTCAAAAGTCACTATCGGAATGTTTGCGTCAAGAATTCTCAGCACATAATGAAGTGAGAATGTGACCCAGGTTTTGCTCTTCATCGCTGAGAACGTCCGCTTGAAATAATCCATTAACGTTTACTTTTGCATATTTGAAAAGTTCTCTGCTGACGTCTGGCATCAAACTGGTAGAGATTTTTCTATAAATTTGTCTTTCGGAGATGTCTGAAGGTCATCTCCGATTATTCTGCCGTAATCTGTCTACTGTCATAATTTCTTCTTCCAAATGAACTAAATTCACTAAAAAGTGTGTGAATAAAGAAATAAGAGTGAGACACCTTTTACACCTTCACAAACCGGATATGGCCCGTGGGCCGCAGGTTGGGCATCTCTGTTTACACCAGGGGTATTAAACTACAATTTAAAAAAGACCTCTTCCACTTTTTTTTAAAGCTAAAGTCCAGAAAAATGTAAAAAATGTATATATTTGTATACAAATATATGTATACGTATAATAATGTTTAAATAAAGCGCTTAACTTATAAAGAAAATAAGAAAATTATAAAGGAAGACAATGCATTCAGAAAAGCTTTAGTTCCTTTTACATTACGTTTTAACTTATAAACTGGTAAAAAAAAATCTGAACACATCCCAACAATTGAACAGTTTGAAAGGCTCATATTCTTTATAAGTTTCCGAACATATCAGACACACTGGTTTAGTCTCACAATGTGTAAGATGAATAGAAAGGAATCTGTCCATTACGGATGGAAAACTATTTTCACTATCCAATTTTCTCTTCTTGCCCAGAGACATTTTTATCTTTATCTCTTCCTTTTTCTGTCTCACTTGTCCCAATTTTCGCCTCTGTATTGTTCGTCTCGCCTCTGTCTTCTGTCTCTCTCCTTTCTCCTCTGTCATCGTTGTCTCTCTTTGTTTTCAATAACTTTTAATGCAATAACTGTCACTGTCAATTCTTTGCGACCCGAACATTCTCTAATCTAATCTGCCGATGTTCAGTTGCAAAATGTACCGCCTGAGATCGCTTAACTCTCGCTCAATTAGCCAATGTATTCTCACGTCTAAAATTAAGGTGGCGCCGCTGCGACCTTGTTCTTTAAGGTGGACCGCTGGATTTTAAATCAAAACGGTTTGGTCCGTAGATCCGGGACCCAATAACTAATGTGCACATATTGTGGATCTGAAACCTCTGAAACACTCTGAGATCCTGGTTGGAATATTATGGTAATATTTATTGTGCAGTATGTGGCTTCAAATAAAGGAAACGTGTGAGCGTGAGCTGGTGGGAGCACGAAACTAGTTAAATTGCATTTGACCTGAATCAGTAATGGGTGTCAAGACAAGCGCGGTGCATGTGGGTCATTTTAGAACAGGTAATAGTACTTAGCTTTCAATATTTTATGAATGCTTTTTCTGCCTTTAGTGCGTCTCATTCGGCAAATGTGAGACGTACTTTTCTTGAGTCTAACCCCGGATTTGCTGGGTTGTGTGCCATCGCTAGGGTCACCACTTTTAAAACCCCAAAATAAGGGACGGATACAGCAGGGGGCGGGGTGACTGAGGTGGGCGGGGCAACAGCGACATCACTTTATGAGATGGTGATGGCAATGTAATATGTTTTCAGGAAAGTATGAACACCCAAACATTAATTTAAACTTTTAATGTTTTGTAATTGAAATCCAGTCAGTCTTTCTCTGTTACAACTCCACAGACTTCTCTAATGATAATCGTATTTTATTGTGTGGCTAAAATATTTGTCATTTTTTGCAGTGAAAAAAACTATCCAAACAGCAGATACGTTTAATAGCTAAAAAAGTAAAGTTTTATATAGCCTGTTTCTCATTAAAATGTATAGAAAGTTTGTGACGCAGTGTGTGAAAACCAGGCCAAATGAGATAGTGTCATTTTAGTCTTTCATTTTACCGGGATTTCAGTTGTTGACATAGTTTTAGTCAATTCATATTAAATACACTTTTTTTTTAAATTATTTCAACATTTATAAAACGATCAACAAAACTAAAATAAAAGACTCCTGCTAGATTTTCACAGACTATCTAGCCATTTTTTTCCATTGTTTAGCAAATAATTTGTTGATAGTAATTACACTGTCATTACCATGTCTGCTTAGAGAGGATACTGAGAACTGTGTGACAGTGGCTTGATTTTTGACAAAGAACCAGACCTCTCTCATTCGCCTGCTTGGTTTAACCCTGGCGATTCTGGGAATGTCGCTTTGATTGAACTTTATCAGTAACATGTTGACTCTGACATCAAAGCAAGTGTGGTCAGGTTTTGGTGTTTTAGAACGCAACCTTCATCTAACTTCAGCAGGACTGTGACGTGTCTCTCTCTTCGCGGCTTCACATCGGTGGTGGAGCTTTGTCAGCTGACAGGCCGTCGAGAAGCTTGCTGGTGGTTCCATAATGCAATCACTTTTAATGACTTTGAAACGTCTGGAATTCTCTTCTATTTCTGATGCGTGTTATTCAAGCAATTAACTCTATTGCTTTGCCATTCCGGCATTATCAATGTAATGGACACTCTGCAAAAACTCAACCAGCTGTTTTTTTCGCTGCTAATCTTTTAATGTCTGAGGGAGGCGAGGTGAAGGCATTTATTTTTTCCCTGTGAGTCATGGAATTATCCTTTATTTTCTTTTCATAAAGCCCCTCTTATCATTAAAAGATCCTGCAATCTTTGAGTGTCCATTAAACTTGAACGTAATTGAGTCCGGAGTAATCTTTTCACTTTAATCTGTGGTGTTTCATAGGATTTGCTTTTTTATTATTTTTCTTCGTTGCGTGAGTTTGATCCAATCAAATGGTGCGTTTCAAGTTTGGCTCTTTCTGTGGCACTCTGCATCTTGTCCATATTCCACCAATCGCGAATCATAAAATGACATGTTCCCATGTTCCAATGTCAGAAATTTTTACTTCACCATCATCACCCCTCCCCCACACACACACTTTTTCAGTCTGATGCTCAGCATTTTAGCTACAAATTCATCCATTTTTCTTGAAAACGTTGGAAAAAAAATCTGATACTGAGGGGGGAATAGGTCCCAACTGTTCAATCATATTTGGTCGTGTTGAATTGAATGGAAATGGAATCAAAAATGTCTATTTGTCCCACAGCGGGGGATTGCATCTCACATCAGCAGAAAGAATATATAGAAGAATGGAGAAATAAATAATCGCACAGATCCAAACCAGATAATCCCAAACAAAGACGAGCCCTGATAAATTAAAGTGACTGTCCTTAAACACTTTGCACTTAAATGGCAGCAGCTGAACACAATCAGCTGATAATAAGCCGCACCAGGGTGTCACGGGATCAATTTTAAATTAACTTTTTTAAATTAATTGTATACGTTAACATGTTAACTTTGACAGCACTAATATATCAATAAACACATCTATATAAAAAAAACAGTGAATAAGCATAATTGTTTTTAAAATTCATAACCGTAGTTGTATGGACATGGTAAAAAACACGCACTTCCTGTCAGTCTAAACAAAGAGCGTCTTATTTTTTCCTTTTATTTTTTAATCTCTAGTTAAATGTTTAGCGTGAATTCTTTTTTCTATTTTTGTCATTTTGAGGTCAGTTTCTCCGCTCTGTAGATAGAAACGCCATCTGACGTTCATACGCCATTGCACGTTTTTGATTCCCGTGCCAGAACGTGTGTAAAACCGTCCAAATGTTTTTCCAGTTTGATCCACTGTTTACATGTCCACTTGATGGGATTAAAAACCTTTACAATACCAATGAAATTTGAATCGGATTGGGAAAATTCCTCCCGATTGACCACTTGCATGGACGCTCTCATTCCGATCATAGTCGTTGGGTCATTCTTGTCACAGTAACCATAGCTACAGATGCACACGTATGTGTAGTTGGGCTGGTCTTTGAGGACACAAGACCCCCGTTGCCCTTTATTTCTGCCCCAACACTGCTGATTCTGTTCGGCATGCTGGGTAAAGTAATTAATCTCTAGGAGTAGCTTGCCAAATCAGTCCGGGGCAAGACAATTTGTCTTCTTTTCCAGGGCGTTGCCAGATATATTTTTTTCCTGTCCTGATCTCCCCCCTGTTCTCTTCCTGCTGGAACTTATCACAAGCTGTCGTATCACTTTTCCGTCAACACTCTTGTGAACGGTCCACCGAAGTGTCGGCTTCTTGTCATCTGCAGCTGGCCGGCTGTGTTCTGGCAAGCCTGAGACTCTGCACTTCATTAAGGCCGAGATGCCACTGTGGCATTGATGATGCCCCCGGAGGTTTGATATTTTGGTGTCAAGCATCGACTATGGGGCGGCACGGTGGCAGAGTGGTTAGCGCTGTCGAGGACTTGTTCGAGGCCGGGCAGAGTTTGTAGGTTCTGAATTTAGGCTCCAAAAACAGCACGGAATGTGAAAAACAAGAAACTTTTCATTTACGAGATTTTAATTCTTAATATAAAAATTAAAGTCTAACTCCAATGAGCCAAAGTCCAACCACTAATTCACGTGATTTAGCTCATAAATTGCATCCAGTGCCTTCACATCACAATTTAGCGAGTAATGGTAAGTGTCTATTTGAATGTAGTGGAGTAAAGAGTACAAACACTCAATCACAGATGTAGTCAGCTAGAGAGGAAAAGTTGCTTATATTGTTGATACTATAGTAGTCAAAAACACGTAAGTATCAAAGTCCTTTTACTCAAGTACTTTACACAATTGTCTAAAACTGATTGTGAGAATTCAAGAAAATTGCCCATTGGTGTGAGGGAAGTCGTGTCCTGCTCTGTGATTGGCTGACCACCGATCCAGGGAGTGTCCAACCTTCAGGCCCAGAGTTGTTGCCATTGAATTAATTTCCCCAGAAATTGAAAAGTGGAAAAGTAGGAATATGGAATGAAGGATGGACATCATCTTATTACTCTATTTATATATTTACTCTAGGCAGATTTACTGTAAATATATTTTAAATTCACACTATATAACTAAGTATTTTTCTTCATTTCTTTAGTTGTTCCATCACAAATTCCGTGTTGAACCATCTGGTAATCTTCTTTCCCTTTCCTACTCTAACATGCTTTCATATTGATTTTCGTGCAGCAAGGCCAGACCAGATTCTCGGTAGCCGTCCCATGCCGGGTTAAATTTGTCTTAAGAAGGCCTTGCGCATTACCCAACAGATGGACAGAATTTAGATTGGGCAAAACAACTGCTCTTGCTCTGAATTTTTATAAGCTTGTAAGCCGCGATCTAGTAAAACGGACTCGACTGTAATCTAAAATTACAAGACTTTCTTTAGAGTCTCACATTGCCCTTGTTTTCATCGGCGGCGCAAACTCGTAAAACTCCAAGTTGATGTAATTTTACTGTTTATCGCCGCTGATTTGACATCTGCGGCTGAAGTGCGAGCATGTTCTCGCGTCAGCATCTGCTGGCTTTGTCAGATCTGGCCGCGTGCGTTTTTTGGCTCGGCTCCAGGAATCTTTTGCGTCTCTGGCAGCAGCGGCGACTCTCGGATGCCAAAGCGTCTTTGTTTCGAGCCTGTGAACACCAACACGGAAAGATACTACAGTATCCGACGCACTAAGCGGAGATCTCTCCACTGATCCCGACACACCTGCACTCCACAGTCCTGTTTTCAGTTTGGAAAAATCAGGGGGGTGCTCATATTTGTGTAAATACGGTATTTAAATCGTTGGATGCAGCAATATATACTTACCAAGTCTTATTGGAATTAGATTTCTGGTGTCTTAAGTAAATATATTAATGGACTTTATTTATTTGGTGCCTTTCTAAGCACTCATGGACACCTTACAGACAAAGTACATGTACAAATTGTAAAATCAATAGTAAAAACAGAGTTATACCACTGAAATATAGACATAAATAGGCTAAGAGAATAAAATCAAAAGTAATATACGGTAAAAAGATGCATTTTAAGAAGTGGCATCAGATGTTAAAAATGTCTTATTCTAGTCTTGACTGAACACCATAGTATTATCTATATGTTAAACATTACAACAATTACTGAATTTAGTTAATGAGCTTTAAAGACAGGACTTGAACAAGTACTAGTGTTGTCACAATACTAGACTTTCATTTTCTTAAAGTGTATTTAATTTCAATTACTTCAATTATTGATACTTGATAGAAGAACTGCAACAAAGTTAGGGCTTTTTTTTTTTAATAAGACTGGAACATGAAAATTTCAAAATGAGGACTCACAAGACAATAAAGTGGCAAAATAAATAAACTGGCACAATCTTGTAGACTTTCTAGAAAAGAGAAGTGAACAAACGTGGTAGACGTTTTTCTTTCATCTGTGCTTTACAATTTATCAGCAATTGATATTGTGACGTGTGTCTTGGCCTCTTAGTTTTCACTAAATTGAAACTCTATGCATTCCTACTGTAAATCTGTTTTAAGTTGTCAAGTAGACTATAATTTGAATACAAGTCTTTGGTTTCTTCCAGGTTTCTGCCAGTTTCCGTCACCATAAATTGTCAGAAACGGTCATAAAGCAAGTTTAAGACAGTTTACACCACCGTATCGTCAGAAACCGGTTTCTGTCGGTGGAAATGCAACCCTGATAAATACATGGCAATTTTGGTATTAATAGAAGCACTGGAAGACCACAGACTTTAAGTAAATTGTTACCAAGAATGTAGAGGTTTTTTTTTTTTTTTAATCTTTTTGTTTTTTTTTATGAGCTGGAGCCAATCCTTGCATTTTATTCACACTTCAAGCATTTTATTTTGAGAAAAACATTTAAATTAGGTTTACTTGAATCCATTTAAATCAATAATTCTAATGCATATTACTGCATTAAATATGTGACTATTTTGTTTAATTTCCTAAAAACGCAATTGCTTGTCGTAATGTTCACCTCAATAATGGAAATGTGCCGTGCAGCTCCGACTTTTGTTTAGTCCATTGAATTCATTTGGATGACAGACTCTGGCTTTAATATTTAAGAATTATGAGGGCAAGACTTTTCAATTTTCATTCATTTTTAAATCCACCTGAAATGATGCGACATGACTGCCGATGCACATTTGTGGATTTGTAATTGAATTTTGTGGTCACAGATTTGGGTTTTCAATTTTTTTTTATCCTTTTTCTACATTTTGCATGTGCAATGTGATGATTTTGGCATTTTTACGCACTTCCTCATGTATTTCAGGGCCAAATTATAAGGCTTGTTTGATCTTTTTCATCTTTTTTTTTATTTGATGCATTGAATTATGTAAATTATGATCACAATCATTTTTTGTCTATTTTTATGATATTCACATTGTAACTTTTATTTGCAAGTTTTGACTAGCATCATTGCAGAAGAAACATTGTCCTCTGTTCTCTTTTCCCGCTCTTTTCCATCATTCCTGAGCTCTGATTGGTTGGCATATTTAACATGCTCATCAACTAATTGAAATGTACACAAATTAATAATAAAATGTGCATAAAACGATCGACTTGTAATTTGCGCTAGTGGATTTTTTTTAGCACAGTCGTGATTAATGGCTCAGTTCTACTAAGACAGTCGGGTTTTCTTATCTTCCGCCTGGACGGGTTTTCGTTTTTCTGACGGGTATTAAATATTGAGCGCATCCTGCTTTGTAAATGGAGGAATGATGAAATGTCACCGGGTTGTTTGGTTGTCTTGCCGTGGTCTCAGGCCGATGCCGTCTCGCGTCTTTGACAAAGGCGTATTTAAGCATCATTTTCCTACACAGACGTGTCTCTTTTCGATTCCTGTCACTTTGACCCGGGCGATAGGAGGCCATGTCGGTGTAAAAAAAAAAAAATCACTTCATCTTTTCTATAAAGGGCCGCTGACGAATCTTTGTGAAGTTCAATGACCCTCCAAGGAGATTTTTACATCCTCTATAATTACAAACGATGAAATTCCCTAATGAATCCATTGATTTTTAGAAGCGAGAACATCTGCTTTATCTTCGCGTTTAGCTGGCGTCAGCAAGTTTTCAGTTTAAAATTACATACATTGGCTTTGAATCTGGCTCTGAGCTAGTGATAAAATGCTAATGGCTAATGATGGTACTTGCTATCTTTCGTTTCAGAGAGACGTTCTCCTAATAAAATGTGCAGTAATGAAATGCAAGACTTGTGAAATGTGGCTTTAATGTTTTATTGCGTTTTTTTTTTTTTTTTTAAGAGTGCTATTTCATTTTGAAACGTATATACAGGCGTCTGATGAAGCTGTAAGGGGGAATTCTCAAATGATATATGATATAATTTTCAATAAAATAAAAAAATACATTTGACCGAATTAAACACTTTTGCGGTGTCTTAAAAAAATGCTTAAAAAATGAAAGCGAGATTCTAGAGTGGTTTTGCTTCCAAGTTTTATAATTTTTGTTTCAAATTTGCTTCAAATGCTTGTTGCACTAGAACTTACATACTTTAAATAAAAAGTCTACCAAATTAAAGTTCATGTAAAAGCTTCCACATATTTTGTTTTTTTATTGAGTTTTTCTGGATTTTTCCTTTACAACAAAGTAAACCCTTGGAACGCTTGGGGATAAAAAAAAGAAAACTTTTCTCTACTTTTGTAGACACTTATTTTAATATGCTCCAGAGCAAGGAACATTTGAAGTGAATTTATAACAAAAATTACAAAAATGTGAAGCAAAACAACTCTATTATAGAAAAAAAAATTAGAAAAGCACTCAAAAAGGAAACCACACGCTTAAAACAGCGTGACGTCTCACCACAAAATCCACAAGGAAACCAGCCTGAACAAACATCAGGTCAGTTTCTGCCAGACAACTTTTAGATTATGGTTTATTTTTTCTATTTTTACCGTTTCTGTTCATATTTCTTATTAAAGCCTAAATTTGAAAACCTAATATAAAATGTTAATTTTGTCTTTTTTGAGTTTGAAGCATTTTTTCGAAGTGTTATGAAGTGTTTTTTTACAGCATTTTTTAACGATGATATTTTAATTTATAAGACTCCTTTCAAGTCCCTCAAGGTCGCTGTGCAATGCATACTTGTAGGAATATATTTCTTATACTTTTGTACTATGACTTGCGCATTTAGCAGCCATTCAGCACAACACCTCATTCATTCTTCTCCTGGGAACGTGACCCATGACCTGCCCAAGCCAGCGCCCAATCATCATCGTCAACTTTCATTAGTGTTTGTGAATTTGTGAGCCTCCAAAAGGCAGGTGAAAACTTGCCGATCTTGAACGAAAAGTTTAGTGACTTCTTTTTTTTTATTATTTTTTTTTTTGTGATTGTTTGTGGTCTAAAATTTGTGTTGTGAGATGACAAAAACTGGTATTCAGTTGTGCCACGATATGGATTTTGCAATATTGTTACACATTTATTCATTAAATGCAAATAATCAAAATACAAAATAAAATACAGTATAACACGTTTTAGTTTCAAATGTAATGACCTTGTAACAGGCTAAATTAGTGGAACACCTGTAAGGCGCGAGCACCTGTAAGGTGTCTGTGTAGTGGCTCTACGAGTTCAAGTTCAGAGTATTTGTAAGGAGCTTTTCACAATTTGAACTGTCTCAAAGCGCACAACTCTTACTAACAGAGAACTGTAATGACACGCTGTTTCTGCTAATTGTTTTATCAAAGTCTTTGGAAACGTAGAGAAAGAGGGAGTGTGAACGTGACGCTAAAAGCCAAAACCAAAAATGCGCGGCTCTCTCTTTATCTGTCTTTCTCTCTTTCTCAAATAAAAACCAGGGCTACTACTAAAAGATATAATGTAATAACAATGGCAGATGCTATTCAGGTTAGTGTGCGTCTAGTTTATTACTTTATAGGCCAAATGTGTATTCTAACTTTATTTAGTGTAATTAAGTCTACTAAAATGTATTGTCCAGCCCCCTCCATACCGTGATATAATACCGATCTATCAAATATCGTGATATGAATTGTCCCTCATCCCGCCCACCCCTAAGTCCCATGTGATTTGGGCCGAGCGTTCTACCTCTTTCCCCTATGTAGATTATAAATTGCATTCCCATGATGCATTCCGAGCCAGAACAGTCCGGTGCTTTGGATTCTGTGGCCGGGTTGTTGTTTTTAGCATCGGCTGTGTTGTATCAGATGAGTTTTGGATGACTGCTACACCCTTCTGGCTAAGAGGCAGTTTTGATTACTTCTGCCGAGGAGAGGAATTGAGTTCAGATGTCAAGAGTAGCAGCAGAATGACTTCCTTGTGTTCTCTCTCTCTCTCCTCCAGTTGTTTCGGTGGCACACTGACAAAAGGACGCTTTGTTACGGAGAGAGGCATTAGAACGCCAAGGCAAGAGGAGAGAATGGCAAAGGTTGGAGACCAGCCGCTCTGTTGTTGGAGGGACTGTGATGAAGCCGCATTGCTCTGATCAAACCCAACCGCTTTGGCTTCACTTGCTTGACCTTTTCCTGGTTAACTAAAGTCGTTACGATGCGTGCGATGGACTGAGAAACCATTGAAAGACGACTCGTACAGGTTAGGTCTGGGTAATTATGCCAAAGATCAAAATCTTGATTAATTGAACAAATATTCACTCTATTACAGTTAATGAACGAATATTTAATTTATTTAATTAATTTTTTACCCCCTCATAGTTCACTGATCTTTTATGTGACTATCTATTGAACATCAACAAATTAAATCAAACAATCACTTTGTTCTGGTCAAAAACTGCTACTCCGTTTTGTGTAAGAAAGAGGGAATCAACAATCAAAATGGAAATGTAAGATATATATACTCCTTGATTAAAAGAGTATACAGATAATATAATATAATATAATATAGTTAGTCTGGACTGCATCACTTTGGTTCTATTAATTGGTCGGCAGTGGTGCAAAGTACTTGAGTAAATGAACTGTTACTTCAGTATTTTGGCTACTTTGTACTTGTACAGAGTATCAAAATATAAGCAACTTTTACTCTCTACTTGACTCTTTGCAGCACTACATTTGAACGGGCACTTGTTTTGTGGCGACTGTGTGCGACAAGTCAGGATCTTTTTCTAACGCTGGGAATTTTTTGGGCGGATGAGGTGATATCGCCATCTGCAGGATGTTGAAGGTACTGGATGCTGCCTATCTACAAAATCACATGAATTAGCGGTTGCACTTTTTTGCACATTTGAGTTTAACTGAGACTGACTTTTTGTTCTTTTTTTATCAATTTTTTTCTGCCGATTTGAAATATTTAAGTTCCATTTCATTTCTTATAATAGGAAATAAAAGTTTGTTGTTTTTCACATTTCCCAATGTTTTTTTTGAGTACTAGTAAAATCTCAAGTTCTTTTTAAAATAGGATACTTTACGACTTGTACTCAAGTCTTCTTGGAAATGGTGACTTGTGAGTTGTAATGGAGTTAACTTTGTACTTTTACTTGAGTATAGTTTTCAAGTACTTGTTACACATCAGCCGGCCGTAATAAGATAAGGCGTAATAAAATAAAACATACTCTACCTGAAAAAGAAGTACTAGAGTAGTCCAGTGGTAGGGACCTGGAGTTGTGGTCCAAGAGGTTGCAGGTTTGAAGCCTTTACTTTACTTTACTTTACTTTACTTAGTAACAACACTTGCGTTGTTTTGCTCCCCATTACCATCTGATTGTGACGGCTTTATTAGCTCCATGTATCATCATCACTCAGCATCTCTGGAGACTTTGTGCTTCTGCATGTTTAAGATTGATGAGCACCCTGGAGTCCTTGGTTCACAACACGAGCATTTGGAATCTGCTTTGAAGCTTTTTGTTCTTTAAAAGATTTTACAAATGGTTTAAATTGGCTGCGGCAGAGCACAATGAGATGCGGTTTCATTTGCATTTTTGTGCTTTGTCTTGGGCCGGTAATTACCAGTCTGCTTCATTCCCCAATTTACTCCTTGGCCCAGTTGTGGCCTTGTAGAGCTGGACTTGCAACCAAAATGCCACGGGTTTGAATCCCTTAAAATCTAAGCTATTAAGGTTCACAGATCTGGGCATTATAGACAGGAAAATGGAGTTTTGGATGGAGTTATAGTCTATATATATTTAAAATGGAGTTGTTAGATTAAACAAGAAACAGCAGACAATAGAGGAATTATTAAATATTGAATTCTCAATTCTGCTTTGGAATTTGCCAGTTCATAAGGTGAAGCGGTAAAAGGAAGTGCTGTGATTTTTCATATCTGAACGCTTAGCATAGACTTGAATTAATGTGTATAAAATCAAAAATTCTTTAAAATATTATGCAAAGAGCTTTTACTAATTTTTTTTTTTTTTTTTTTTTTACCTTGAATTTGGTCTCCAAAAAGACAGAATGTATTTGTTCCTTTTGTTTAATTACATTTTATTCACACATACAAATTTAAATATTACACACAAAGCTTTTACGGTCAGATTTGTTTCTTTATTCCTTGAATTAACGTGGTGGTATATTCAAATTATATTTTTAGAATGAAAATCAAAACACCAGTAGTCCCACGTACACGAATCAAGCTAAATCATGTTAAACTAATTGAACTAATTTGTATTTTTAGCTTAATTTGTGTGTGTTTATGAGCTCTTTTGATACTGAATTTCCATTCAAAGCTCTTTTACTAGTCTAACCAGCATGCACAGTTAGCCTAACGTTAAAAACTATTAGCCTCTTTATTGCTTTGAAATAGGCTTTCAAAAGAATTCCGAACATCCTGTGTCTTTTCCATCCCGTTAGCTTTCCCACTTGAACTTCCCTGCTGCTGATACATGGGCTACTTTTCATTTCCCCAGCTGAATTTTTTACATGCTTGTCTTTTGTTGTTCCACTTTTTACAGTCTGGCTCCCAGAGGCAATTCCGATACGTTGCGTCAACCTTATGTGGGTAATTCTTTCTTTCCTGTGCTGTCTGTCTCTCTTAGGATGAACGGAGAAGGAGCGATCGTGTCTCTTTCTGTAAACCTCTGTTAGGCCACAAAGACGACGTTTCTCATCTTTCACCCCCGTTAAAGCCGTTGGAGGCACAGATGGTACGGCTAAAGCGACCGACTCCAACGGTTTATGAAAATATGATGCGGCAATTAAGAGATTGGTTTTATATGATTGAGTTTGGATTTCAGATCGCTTTCATTTTTATATTGACCGTGCAGACGCACAAATACCCCCGATGTTCTACTTGGTATATTACCGGAGGTCAGTCGCGATCACAGGAGGGTGAAATGCAATATCATATAAGAGCAGCTCATGTTCGCTTTAAAACAAGGCGCTTTATGTAAAACGAGGCCATGAATCGCTATTTAACCGTTCGACAAATTGACGCAGAGCCGTATAAATTCAGAAGTCGTGCGATTCGTGAGTCGCTTCACCGCAGACTAAACTGGTGGTTTCACTTCATCACTAATTTTTAGCGTGGAAAGGTTTGGTCGTGTTTGTCAAAGTGTCCTGGCTGTTTTCCCGTTGCCTCTGTCTGTGTGTGGAAAACGTATGGATCAAAATGTTAATAAGTGCGGTTTTGGGAAGAGTTCCATATATGATTTTTGCCGCAAAACGACCAATTGAGGATACGAACAGTATAAATACAGGAATAATTGTAGTAATAATTTATTCTCACACATGCATACGATATAATCTCTGCACTGAGACTTACATTTTGCTATGCAAAATCACCAAATAACTAAAACAGTGAACACCATATACGAGGGAATGCTTTATTTAACAAATATAATAAAACAAAAGTGCATTATTTAAATGTATTCAACATTGAAATTGACCAATAAATATATCATAAAAATGTATCTCATGTCAATATATATAATGTATACCGATTATATTAACTTGATTATGGATTAAACTATATAATGACAGTATAATATAAAAATCACATTTGACTGTGGATTTGATGTGGATGACTTGTCCGTGGGGCTTTCAAGAGAAATATGGTTTTGACTCTGCTCATCTTTTCCATTTTATGACACATCGTACATTCTTGAAATGGCGATGAATTTGGGACGTTGAGATTTCATAGCTTTTGTATTATTGTTATTGCACATTGATTTTGCTATCTAATTTTAATGACCCTATTATATGTAGCAGAAAACTGTTTTCCCACGTGTCTCTGAGCTCTGACATGTTAGTAGACCTTAATTCAGTGGTTTAAAGTACTTAAGTACAGTAACAAAGTCCACGTACTCAAGTATGTTTTATGCTACTTTGCATTTGTACAGACAGTGTCAAAAATATGAGCAGCTTTTACTCTCAACTACACTACATTTCTGATTGAATATCTGTACTTTTTACTTCACTACTGAATGGACACTTCACATGTTAGATTGTGATTGTGCACGACAAGCCGTCAACGATTTATACTGCGGTATACAAAAATAAGCGCTTTTAAAAACTCCATTAGCAATGTCTCGTGTGGCTATTAAAAGTTGTAACGAAGCAAACGTGTTATACTCTATTAAAGTGTTTATATACATGTATAACATTTTTATTCGTGAATGTGTGAAGGTTTCCACGATATTGCAAAATCCATATCATGGCACAACTCAATTACTGCCCACATCTACTGTATATATGTAAAGCTACGTTTAATTTATACCACAGTCAAGCTTCAATTATTCTTTACTTTCCAGCGTTCCAGGTCTTGCTGCGTGTGAACCAGCAGTGATGGGTGAATCTTGCCTTTCCCAAGACTTGTTCTTCAGAACCGTTTTTTTCAAAGTAAAGTCTAAATTGAGCAGCAATCTGTGAAAGAAAGAAGCGAGCACTCGAGAAGGCTTTATTCATGGTCGTCTGGAGGTGGTTCTTCAGTTAAATCTCTCCTCGGAGATGCTCCTTCCTACACAAAACCCTCCTACTGGGAAGCCTTTATAGGACAATGATGATCAGTGGGAACATTTATCCTTGCTTCTCATTTGTAGCTCTCTACATGGATTCCACCATCTTGGTGATGTTGAGTCATTCCAGGATATATAGATCACTAGAACGAAATCTTGGCGTGTGGAGCCGAGGCGTTTCAAACGTCGTGGACACACAGCATTACACTGAGATAAATGTGACTTTTGGACACTTTAAACGACAAATTGTTGTATTTTTAGTAGCATTTGTGTCGTTCGTTGATTCAAAGTCGACAACAAATCAATTGTAGGCCCGAGTTCTGAATGAAGTTGGGCCAACTTCATCCAGAGTTCTATGGATTTGTTGTCGACTTTAAATCAGACTTCATCGTTAGGTTTCCATGTTTGCCTTTTGTACATCATAAATTACATGAATAATTTATTCCACCAAGAAAAGTCCAATTTTTCAGATGCTTCGCCTGTTTGTCTTGTTTCCCTCGTCGCTTCTAATATAATCAGCAAAATAAGCCAAAAAGAAGATTACTGTGCCGTTGAATCTTTAATTAGGTGTAGTTTTAATTTATCTGCATGTTGTAATTAAATCCGACTGATGTGGCTAAATGCGACGCTGTCGGACGCGTCTGCAGATGTGTTAACAGTTCTAGGAAAACTAATAAATTATAATAAATATATTCCATGAAAAAAATTCCATGATAATCTTGAAATCTTCTGAAATTATGCCGTTTTGAGATGATTTTAAAGAGAAACTAGTGGAGAATTAGCGGCGAGAAATCCACACAATTCCTTGATAATCTTGAAACCTTGTGAAATTATGCAGTTTTGAGATGATTTTAAAGAGAAACTAGTGGAGAATTAGCGGCAAGAAATCCACACAATTCCTTGATAATCTTGAAACCTTGTGAAATTATGCAGTTTTGAGATGATTTTAAAGAGAAACTAGTGGAGAATTAGCGGCGAGAAATCCACACAAGTCCATGATAACTTGATAACACAAGTCCACTGAAAACTTGAGAAGCAAAATAGTTTGAGATGATTTTAAAGAGAATTATCTGCACGATTAACAAAAGAAAGAATTAGATCCCTCTTTTTTGCTGTTGTTGCATCCCAAAGCAACCACAAAATGGTTTTTATCATTTGAGCAAATGAAGTGTCTCAGATGGAGAAGAAATCCATTGATTTAAAGAACATAAGACCATGAAAATGAAGCTGCAAAATTCCCATCATGGGAAAACGATGGTCTAATATGCGTATAAAAAGTCCCAGGATAGCTTTTACTTCTCGAATATAATATTCAGTTGGAGTCAGTGCGTTCCGAAGACTCCACCTGGGTTTGGGAATGACACTGGATGGGTTCCATTGGTCAAAGTCTAGCCGTCCACACCATCAGCACATGGATCCATCGCTGTCAGAGCTCCAGTGGGAACAGTGGCCGTCTCCTCAAGACCTGTCGCCCTCTTCATCTGCTGATCCAGCCAGACAGCTGTGAGCTCTATTCCACCCTGGATTTATGGGGTAAAAACCATTACTTCTCCACTGATATACAAGATGGATATCTTACGCTGGGGAAGAGCGGTTGAAATCTCGGCAGTGACCCAAGACGACATGTTTCCTGGTGTGAGCGATGGTTCACGTTCTTATGGGCTGTGAAATGTGGTTTGGGAAGGACTCTAGTGTTTTTTTTTTTTTTTTTTAAAGAAATAGACGTGTTTTTTGTTAGCCAATGTCTGTGACTAATTGGTCCGAAATTTGGCCAATCGCGTCTGATGTAGTTGAAAAAATACAATTAATTTCTGTATTTTCTGTTTCGTATTTTTTTTGTAATGCACAGTGAAAACTACTCGTACATTTTGAGTTGTTAAAAGTTATTACTTCAATTTTTTTTTTACAAGGAAAATGTAATGGGAACAACTTATGCCGGTCAAGTGCAACAATATGTATTAAGACATGTATTATAGTGTTTTTGTGTTGTTGTTTTTTTGTTTATTTGACATACAAAGAAAATGAAACTACTATTATATACATATATTTAAAAAAAAAAAGGTAAAAAAAAAAGTTAAGAAAAAATATTTCGGAACTTGGGACGACATTTTCGCGGCGACTCATTTACTCTGGATTATCGTTAACTATCACATTCGTAAGTCGGGGTCAATATAAGTAAAACATATAATGTACATTTTAAACATACATACAAAACTACTTGTATTAGTATTATTTTACCAAAATGTCCTTATTTTACAGTAGTATGTTTTCTCAGCATTGAAGGTTTTATTTTAACATTTATTATACGCAGTGGCTTTTTTTTCCCGCTCTCTCTGTCATTTCATTCAGTCCTTGTCCAGTCCCGAGGTTTTGAGTTTGATTGTAACCAAATTCAATATCATTGACGTTCATCAATCAGAAAACGCACCATTGGATCACACCTTCTCTTGCCTTCAAGTGAAATGCTTCTTTGTTCCAATGTTCCTTTGGTCACAGAGTAAATGAAGTGTAAAGGAAGGCTTGCCTCACTCCTGACGGAATATTGAAGTTGCACCTCAGGGACAATGTTTGTGACATTTTGTCGGATTTGAAAAGATTTCCTGTCTGCCGGAGAACGGCACGGATTCTTTCTGTTGAAGGTAATACTTCAGTGTTGTCTTTGTAAAGGAATCGCTGCAGATAACGCAACCATCCCTACAGTTTTGTGGAAGGAACGTTTCTGGCATTCCCTTACGCGGGGGAGCAGAGGAAATAACTGTTTTGTGGTATGTGGTGGTCTGCTCCGATATGCTGACTTTAGGGATATGAGCTGAGATAAACTACAGAACAACTTCTGTTTCTGGACACGACAGAACGACAGGAATTTGATCCGTTCTTCTGCAGTGGATCTTTCTCATCCAGCCGGCTTGGTTTTCCCCAATTATCTTTGCTTTTTGCTGAGATTGTGTGGCTGATATTTGCCTTTTTGGGTTCATTTCTGAAGTACCCGAGATTTGTTTTAAAGTAGGAATTGGCGTCCAGGATGGATGGATGGAAAAATAGATGTTAAAAGGTTGGACAGCCAGGACAGGAAGAGAACAGATGGATGGATGGATGGATGGATGGATGGATAGATAGATAGATAATTTAATTGATGGATGACTAGACAGATGGATGGATAGATAGATGGATTATAAAAATAGATGAAAAAATATGGTCAGACAGGACAGGAAGAGGATGGATGGATAGCTGGATGGATAGATTAAAAAAATATAGATGAATGGATAAGTTTTCAATGGACAAAGGGTTGGGGCTAAAAAAAGTTCAAATTCTTCATTTAATCCCAAATTGTAAAGCCACAACAACTGTAATAATACGTCTCAATCTTCTTGTTTGTTTTCAGAAAGCCCCGAATCTTTGCTCATTTGTTTGCAAACCAGAATCTTGAGCAGGTGAAGGAGGTTCTCAGCTGTTCAGACCGGCACCAGTTGAAGTGTAAAGTTGTGATTCTTGGCTCCATTCCGTGTGCTCACCTGTTTTGATGTTCTTCTAAAGTGGCACTTGCAGGAGATGTGAAGGAACTCGGCCTTCAACAGCTGCAACCGTCATTTAGTCCCCCCCCCCCCTCTCTCAATCCTTCAGTTCTCTGACGAAGGTTCATTCAGTGTCTCCAGGATCTCACACTTTTTTTGGGAGAGAAAACCAATTTTATAGGCAGAATTTCGTGTTTTTTTTTTGGCATTTATTGAGGAAGAACATCACACGCACCACATGACAGATGCACAATATCTGTAGACGACACATCACAAAAAGTCTTGCTTGTTTTAGAATGTAACACATTTGGAAATGTGCTTGCCAAGAGTCTCTGATTTACACATGACAACATGGTTCCAACAGATAAGGAACATAAAATGAAGATCTGTAAAGAGATTTTGGTTCCATAAAAAGATTCACACAGTTGCTTCTTTGAGTCTCTGACATGGTCACTTGCTCATCGACTTGCTTTGGTTCCTGTTATAACCTTTGTTGGCCAAAGAGTTGCTTTGTCATTCGCTTGGTCTTGAGACTGGAGGGACTGGACATGGTGACGATATCATTCACCTCTGATTCACTCGCGTCTCTTCTGCTCTGGATTTTGAAGTGTTTATTATAGCGGAGACCGATACCCTTCACTCCAGCATCCACGCATCAATGTTCACGGTGGTCTTGTGCTGAGAGATGCTCGGATGGCTTTTGTTGGCCATTTTGGAGAGCATGTTGGTTCTCCCGCTGCGTCGCCACATTGACAGGCCGTCACTTTCTTCGGAGGATTGGTTTGGCTGGATTCCAGAGCTGCCACAGTGTAATTTCCAATCCCTCGGTGGCTCCATTCCAGTGGCTCGGTTTCAGCACTTTCCTCCTCCTTCTATTGTACCATCGCTGCGCTAAGACAATGCGTCTTCTTTAAGATAAACGCACTTCTCAGCACAGATATTGATGTGGATTTTACTCCATTTGCAAGAGCTCCTTGTTCTCATTTTCTCCCATCAGGAGCAACAATGCGTGCTATTGCTCATGCATGAAAGCTCAATTTAAGGTGTTTTCGCAGGCTATGAATTCCCCGACTGCTCGGGTAGGAACCGAATAAATTGACCTGTGGTTGCCAGAGCCGTGAAGCCTCAAAGAAGGGCAAATTCTGCCTGAATTATTCATTGATCTCATTGCACGTGGACTTGCTTTTTGGGGTTGGACTTGGGCACTCAACGCCATCTTTGATGAGTGGTGCAATATTCTCGCCAGTAGTGACTCACGCATGTATTTGCTTTATTAAATTTCCCCGAAGTCTGATTTATGGTTGAGCGTTCCTTCAAAAAAGCCCTCAACTTTTGTTTCTTGAACTCACCTAAGTCGTTTTTGGCCGCCGAACACCTTTGTGGTAATCTCCATGAAGCCTACAAGCATGGTCGTGGTATTTTCTCCAGCTTGTTCCATTTATTGCTTTGCTAATCAATGCCCTCCGTTTGGATTCACAGGAATGGCTGCCGCGTCTCTGAAGGCTCACCTGAGGATCTAGAGCTCAGGCAACACAAGCCACTTTTGATGAGATTCCAAAAAGGCCACACTGTCTAGCCAAAGGTAGGTGCAGGTTTCATTCTTTAGCGACTTTGAGGTTTGAGGGCTTCTCAGTACAGAAGTTCTCTTGTTTCATTTTAACGATGAAGTCTAACGGGTCTACAGCAAGAATTACAGTTGTCTGGGAGGTTTGTGCGTGCTTATCGTTGACGTTGACCACTCTTGAATGTCAAAGATACCAATTTCAAGCCTCTTAATGAGTCAGACTGATGAAAAACCACCATTAAGTTATACAAACAGGAGTACACCAATAATAATAATAATCAGCCCCATTTTCTGACAATCGATTCAGAAAAAGGGTCGGGCGTTTCCCTCTAAGACAATCGCTCGCGTACATCACAGAAACCTCAATCTTTGCAATTCTTGACTTTTACACATTATAAATATTTATATAGAAGAATGTAATCAGAGGTGTAAACTACTTGAGTACACTTATTGTTATTGTATTTTATTATTTTATTGTAATTGTTTATTATTATATGTTATTGTAATTATTATTATTATTGTATTAGAATTATTGTAAATGTTGTAAATGTACAATATGTGTAATACACCTGATACTTAAAAATAAAGTACAAAAAAAAACCACTTAGCGTAGTATTTGTATTTATATTAGTACTTGTACTTTATTGATCATGTGAATTATATTTTTGATTTTCATGTACAAGGTAGCCAAAATACTTACAAAATTTACAAACAATTTACAAAATTTACAAAAATTCTTAGTGTACTGATATACTTTACACCTCTGCCAGTAATGGAAAATCAAAGACCATTATCTGTCCTTCCTCATGCCTATTGATCGAGACATGACCTTGCAAACTTCATTGAGTTTTGAAAGAGAATCATCATTAGAAACGTTACTCACTGTACTGTTTATTTGGGTGTATGATCATCTGAATACGTGTATGTAAAGTTTCCCGGTCAATACAATATAGTTCAAAAAGTTTGTGGATTTATTTTTGGTGTTGGCCTGCAGTCATCGCTCAATGTCAATTTAGCGTTTGTTTTTTTTTGGTTTGTCAAAAAAAGAAGAACTCTGTCAGCCTTTTAGCTTTTATCGGTTCGGGCAGATCTGTGGTGGCTGATGTTCTCAGCATGACATACTTTGAGTTTTAAGGATTTCCCTTGTGAACTGGGAGATAAATAGAGAGGTACACGACTTTCCAGACTCGCTGTGATCAGCCAAAGAAGGAACGTTTGGTTCATTTGGAGTTGAGCTTTATAAGGTGTTTCAGGCTCCTGAAGAAAGAACATGCTTTATTTTGGTTATACTATTCGGAGCTTCTACATTTTCTGTAGTTTTACGAAATTTGAATTGTGCACACACAGCATTTGTTTTGTAAGACGCGTGAGCTCACATGGCTTGATTTATTCGGTTGTTTCATGTTTCCATGATAAACAGCGACACTGGGTTCTGGTAATGCTGAGGCGATGCTCATAGGCATCATTGATCAGAACACCACCTACTCTTTTGTTTTTCACCTTATCGAGCTGGAGGTGGAGTATGAATTATAAAGTTTCATAAATAATTGAGAACCATCGGCAGAATTGAATTATTAATAGATAAAAAAGGCATCTCCGAGAGATGGGCTAACTAACAGTCTCACAGAAATGTTATTTTCTCTCATTAGGGAGAAACACGACTCTGTACCATTCACTTTTTCCGCTGTTTTTTTTAGGTCCCACAGTCTTGGCAACTTGATCTTCACCGTTCCTCACATATCAAGACCTATTCAGGCCAAAATGCCAAAATTATGTTTGGAAGTGTTTTTTTTTTTTTTTTTATTACTAGTGCTCATGTCAGAATCAGTAGACCAGTGCTGGCTTTGTCTTTTAGAGCTGCAATCGTTAAAAACGTAATCGTTAAAAGATTGCGATCTCTATTCCACCCCCTCGCGATCTTAATCCAGCGTTTATACGATTCTGCCAAACTTAATGATCTATAAAGTGATATAAAACTGATATTATAAAGGAACGATGATCAAGGCACTTCAAAAAAAAAAAAAACGGGGAGATTGAGTGATTAAACACAACGGTAAAGTAAGTCTGCTGTCAACGCGAACATGAAAAAAGATTTTATTCTGAAGTGTGTGTGTGTGTTTACTGCAGTTTCAAACCAGATGACGACACTCAGTAAACCACATACAGCAAACACACACAGTCCGCTACAGTTGAGGACAAAATTATTAGCCCCACTACAAAAAATCATCACAAAAATCATTAAATGCATTCCAAAAGCGCTTTTAAACAGAGCTAATCGTTTTGTACATTCAGCTGTATATTAAACTGTACTTTGTTTTTTAATACGTTTAATGGCGATTAATAGGTTTTTTTCATGTACATCATTACTTTTACATTATATTTTTAAATCCGTTTATATAAAATTAAAGCAAGGAGTGACATGTGTGATTACATGATTTTCAGGGTTAAATATTGAAAATGAAAATATCTGAAAACTCAAAGAATCGTCAACTTTATTCTAAGCAAAAAAAGTGTGATTCTCATTTTATCCATAATCGTGCAGCTCTATTTGCGATGACTCTTTTCTGAAAGAGTGAAAGGTTCTGAAAACCTGAAGAAACGGGCCAGTTTCCTCCTTCCAACCTGAGCATGAAGCGCTGCCTCAACCCACTTTTACCAACCGGCGAAGTGTTTTAACTTTAGCTCGCTTTTTTTTTTGGGTCTGCTTAAATGGAACAAGCACCTGGTATTGATCTGCCTCTCTCGTGGTCCTCACAATGCTTACATCGGGATTCTCAGCGCGGTCCTGGGATTTCTTCTTGCTCTGACAAATACATTCATTTACAATGAAACTCGGACCCTCTCAAGTTCCTTTGTTGGTCCCTGGATAATAAGCCAAAAAATCGGAGAATTCTTTGGCGGGTACAGGAAACCATCAGCAAACCAGATGTACGAACATGCTTCAAATACTCCAACATTCCCTAAGAAGGACAGAATCCAGAAATTGGTTTTCAGGGTGGAGATTCAACATTACCGTCTTTTTTTTTTTTTTTTTTCTTTTCTCGCCAGCTGCTGTTCAACTGAATTATTCGACTCGCTGAGCAATCTCTTCTAGAACTGTTCTGCTCATAATAAGCCGTGCTATTAGGAATTCTCTTACTCACAGGAGAAATCCCGCATCCTTGTGAGCTGCAGGCTAACTTACATAGCATAAAAAAATCCATATTCTTTTGGGAACATGTGTAATGCTCCTCTGTTCCATCCCTCATTTGATTCATTACTCTGCACATGATCAGTTCATAAACTGGATTTTTTTTTTCAGGTGAAGGTTGAACCAGATGAGGAACTTTTACGTACTATTTTTTCGTTGATTTCTTTTAAAACGGGAATTCTACTCATCCTTGAATAAATACACAAATCAACCTTTATATCATGATTAGGGGTGGGCGGTAAAATGGTATCAACATGAAAACCGGTATTAATGTTGTGCCACGATATGGATTTTGCAATACCGTCACAAATTAATTAATTTCATTTTAACTTTTTATCTGTCGTTTGTAAACGTTTGTTTCACGCGATGTTTGGATTCTGACTCATGCTCCGTCGCGAAGGAGAGAATGAAAACTTGAGAACGTAACTCTCTCTCTCTCTCTCTCTCTCTCTCTCTCTCTCTCTCTCTCTCTCTCACATTTTTCGAATAAACGCCAGGGCTGCTACTTTTAAAAGACATACTGTATTGAAAATGGTAGATGCTTATCCAGGTTCCCCCCTGCATTAAATTTCTTTAAATAAAGTTACAATACAGTTTTTTTTAAGGACAAATAATGTAATTAAGGTCTACTAAAATGTAACTACCAAATGAATTTCCACTGATATCGACCACCCCTAGTCATGGTTTACAACAAAGTTAAAATTCAACACATTTTTTGTTTGGCTTTCATCAGCCATTCAGACACAATAGATTTAGTCAAAAGAAAAATAATAAAATAAAGGCTATATCAGCCACCGATCATCATGTCCCATATGAAAATCGAATTCCTAGTTACAGTCATTCTTTTTTTTTTATAAAACATTTTTTAAAAATATGAAAAATTTCGACCTTTTTCATGAATCTGGTTTCGTCCCACCTTCTCTTTGCCCTTTCCTTGCTGAAACGACCTTGTTTGTCATTTCACCTCGCTCGACTCTGGAGTGTTGCGTGGTCTGGGACATTCAGACCGTTTCCAACCAGGCCACTGGGGTGACGAGTCCATTTAGGCGTGCTGTGTAAAGAGAAGTGACTGTGATGACTTCCCAGTTTATAGATTCCCCTCACTGTGATAAAGTAGCAGGGAAGACGGACTTGACTTTGCACCCTGACTGTGGGACCACTTAGTGGACTTTTACCTCAAATGTCAGCTTGGTTCCCCCGGGATGTGTTGCTGTGAAGAGATTTCATATATAACACCGTTCGGCACTTTGTTGTGTCCAAGTAATTCCCAAGATGGGCGAAATGACTCATCCGTTGAACAAACTCAATTTAAGTCCGCTGGAATTATGAAGAATTGGGGTTAAAGTTAGGTCCTAGTTACAGCCGACATGGAAAAATATTGGTACACAAACGTGGCTGTACATTTTGCGATTGACCAAAGAGCAGAACTTGGTGGAGTGTTGGACTTTTGATTGCAAGGTTGTAGGTTTAAATCCCATACCGGCAGGAAAAACTTATTCTCAATTCTGATTGGTCTACTTGGACTGTGAGCTGCCCACTGCTCCGGAATTATTTTTTTTTCTCTGTGTGTGTGTGTGTGTTTTAGATTGCACATAAATATGTTTGATTGTGTGTAATCATTAGATCTGTGCCATAGATAAATTCTTTGTTCTGCATTTATCATATTGTTCACACTATGCAGTTACATTTCTCAAAATAATGTTTAAAATGGAAAAATCTGGTGAAAAAATGCAGTTAAAATTCCATAGTTTAAAATAACCAGTTTGGATTTCTGAAATGATAAAAAAAAAATAATACCAGAATAGTAGAACTATTTGTTTTTCTGATTGTAGCTAAACAATCTGTTTTTCATTTGGGGAAAAAATGTGGGTTTATTTTTCCATAAAACATTACATGGTCTATTTTTGCCTTTTGTGCATCGCTGGCATTTAAGATGCTCATCTCTGCAAGAGTCATTCTCTGTGTCTGACAAATGGCAAAACCGGTGCCAACCAGCATTCCCCACCGCGGCAACCGCACCAAACTTTAAAGCCTCAAAATGCGTGCGAAGGGTTTCAGGGCGTTTCAGGTGGGTGGATGTAGGTTGACGTGCATTTTTGCTTGGCGTTGTTCCAGGACGAGTCGCACCTCTGGCTGTTAAAGATGATGTGTGGACTGATGGTATAATCAGGGCCGTGTGCCATGACTGCCAGCCCAGACGATGCCAGCAAGAATGATAATCAGTTTTTTAATTAATGATTTTTTTTTATAATTATTTTTAATCAAAATCATAATTTTCCAATTTTTCTTGTATTGATTGACTTTTATTTCTGATTCTACTGTATTATTGTGTTAAAGCTAACCAGGTGACTGATATGAAAATGTGCTATGTTTTACCTTCCCCCTCTAGTGATTTCGGTAAATAAAACGTAATAAAAAATCTAATATTTTAGACTAATATTATGTCATATTAAATGTAAAATTTGATATTTTAAATATCAATGCAACATTCAGCAAACACATATTTATAATCTCAATCCATTTTAGTACTACGCTTTCTTTTCCGAGTCACATTCTGGCCAATCACAACTCAAGGTGGTACACATCCTGAAATGATGCCCAACCAATCACAAAGCAGAACACACAGCCACGGACAAAAATGTAACCGTATATGTTGCTTTGGATGAATACAGGTCAAGTAACTATGACCCAATCCGATTCTAGGCAGCTCTGACTCCGCCCATTCTGGTGACAAACAGTGTCTGCTTTCACAAGTGCGATTGTAAAAACGCTACACTGAAGTCTTCTGGGTGGGAAAATACAACTAGTTCCTCATTCTCCCATGTTTCAAGCCCTCGCCGCTCGTACCTGTGACTTTCACCACCTGGCCTTCTTAGCAGGATTTGGCACCCGACTGGCAGCGATGGCAGGTGCTGGCGGACTTATACGTGTCTCCGGCCAATGAAGCGCTCACTGCACCTGTGCTGGAAAGCAAGACCTACGTAACCTTGAGTCGCCCTCCGAAGATCATCCCGGTCCAGCGCCAAGACGTGTCGGGTCCCGCGGCAGATCTCATCTAGGTCACAAACTAGAGTCTAGGATGGTAGTTAGAGAAAGAGTCATCAGTGTGGAATCAGATTAGTGGCAAACATATCAAACGGGAATTTCTAAGAAGCAAGCACAAATGCTTCACATTTACATTTTGCTTGCAATTTTCACGTTTTTGTTTGAAACTTTTTCCGCTTCAGATTTTTTTGTTTGTTTTTGGTAATGAGTTCAGGCGGGGGGCGGTCCTTACTCTGATTGGCTGGTGAGAATGTGATTGGCAGCTGCTTGACCAGGAAGTGTGTGACAAGTTCTGCGAGCGTACACTGTGTTTTTCTCTGCTTGTTTAATATTAGCACACAATAAACCATGATTAAAGTGTTAATTTTACACAATATTGCTAAATTATTGTGGTGGCCGACTACTTCAAAACAACGGCAGACATTTTTGTTTTTTCATTTCGAAATGCTGAAACAGTGTATGTGCAGAAGTCCTGATAGGCACCTTACAAATGCAATGTATAATTAATGTTAGTGTTATTGTTGTTATTATTAATGAAAATAATGATAAAATGTGTTGTTTGTTTTAAACATTTATAATTCCGTGCTTACTAGAATTTAGCGTGAAACCCTGTATACAGCTCTTCTACTTTCTGGTCAAGCAGCTGCCAATCACAATCTCAACAGCCAATCAAAGTAAGGGCCGCCCCCACAGGAAGCTAGTGCAAGAAGTCCAAATGCTAAAAAAAATGTAATAAACAAAAAAATCTAAAACGAAAAAAAAAAAATATTTAAATTCTAACAAAACGTGAATAATGCAAGCGAAAAATAAATAACCAAATGTAAATGTGAAGCGTATTATTTTATTTTTGAAGAAATGTACGTTTGATGTTTTGGCTCTGTGTATGATTCCATAATTCCATACTTCCCGGTGATTACGCTGGAGTTCTCTTCTTTCTATTAGAGGGTTTTTAGTCCTGGCCATTGTTGACCTTCTGCTTGCTCACTGATCTAGTCATTCTTCTGCTTGTTCCGTACCGTCTGCAACTGTGGAAAACACTTTGAGTAATTTAAACTTGAACTTGTTTTGCTTTGTGACCTTTAAACGTGTGTGTGTGTGTGTGTGTGTGTGTGTGTGTGGGAAGCAAATTAAGGTTTCCTGTCCGTGTCATTAATGCAGTCGACACGTTTTTCTCAGAGCTTTTGCAGCATTTAAGCACTTTCCCTGCAGTTATATTATCATTGGAGTCAGAATTGCATTAATATTTAGTGCAGTGGTTATTTACGATCCTTACATATACATGATTCTGTCGTATTGTAAGTCAGTGTCAGCCGTAGGGAACCTGATGCAATATTTAACGCATCTCTCTCTCTCTCTCTCTCTCTCTCTCTCTCTCTCTCTCTCTCTCTCTCTCTCTCTCTCTCCCTCTCTCTCTCTCTCTCTCTCTCTCTCTCTCTCTCTCTCTCTCTCTCTCTCTCTCTCTCTCTCTCTCCTCTCTCTCTCTCTCTCTCTCTCTCTCTCTCTCTCTCTCTCTCTCTCTCTCTCTCTCTCTCTCTCTCTCTCTCTCTCTCTCTCTCTCTCTCTCTCTCTCTCTCTCTCTCTCTCTCTCTCTCTCTCCTAAAGCTAGCTTGAATCGATAACTGTTCGTTTAATGTGTATATACAGTGTATATACAAGTTTAAATATGCATATTGGAAAAAAAAATCTAACTTGGAAAAAAAACACACGGCAAAAATCGGGAGTGGGTGCGATCTGCGACGTAATCCAGCAAAGCTCGTGTTGTAAGTGCGGACACACGGTAAAGAGTTAATCAAGCAGCCATTGGGATGCATTTAAAGATCGGCTGGATGAAGCGCAGCAGCTCCGTCTGTGTAATTGGTGGATGGTGTGATGAATCTCCAGGGTTTCTAATCGCTTTTGTTTCCTCTAGAATCCGATAGAGTAAATTCACTCTCCCTCTGTACCTTGCTGGTGTCAGCATGATGCATTGCTCCTGGCCTTTCTACAACTTTATAAGCAGCGCCTTCTACCTTCTGTTTTCTCCACAACTAAATCCCCTCTTCCCTTTTAAAAGAGAAAGAGGAAATCTTCTCGTTCCCCAAAGCCACGGCTGGACTGAATATGCCAGAAACTGAAGCGGCGCTTTTTCTTTTTGTTGTGAGAACACTTCATTATACCACTTGCTCCGGCATTTTTATTTATTTTTTTATTTATTTAGCCTGGATTCTGTCTGGTTGTGTGGATTATCTAACCATTCGTCTTGCCGCCTGTAGAAGATGCTGGTTTCTCACTGGGATGTAAGTTGTTTTAATGAGCTGTTGTTCTTTTAAATAATCGGACGTTTGAAGATTAAAAATGGATTCCGGCGGTCTTGGCTTTAGCTTAATGAGACTTTTATTTGAGCTAAATTATATAAAGACTCCTACACGTGTCGTGTTTCCTTTTACAGATGCTGTAACTGTAGAATAGTGATGTTCTGATTATTCTTTTGGCTTTTCGAACTTGAATTATTTATCATAGGGCCCGACCCAATCGTGATGTAATGCTTTTTTTAAACCTAAATACATACACACAATCAGAGAAAAATGTTTGTTACTCACTGCGATCAAAATATATTCCCAATTTATAAGTTAAAAGTTCAATCGGCCAATCAGAACCAGTTGAGATTTGTTTAGGTTCAAAAAGGTCAACAAGGCCTTTCAAAAAAAAAATTTGAAAGGCCTTTTATTACCTTTCAAATTGGACTTGAACATCCATATCGCTAAAAAGATGGACAAAGAAAACATATTTTATAAGTTATGAATGGCAATATGGCAATTGAAGCGGGTAAGAAATCGTCTCGGCAATAAAAATGTGATTGAATTGTTTTATGTCGGTAGTAATGTACTAATATTTTAGGCTGATGGAAGAAAGAAAACAGGCTTTTCTGTATGACCGTAATAATCTGTTTTGCTACAATACGACACTGATCTTTTTAGAGACATTTCCCCCTTTTAATGAAACTTGAAGCGCCTTTGTCCGTCCTCGACCAATGATACGATGGGATGAGAATAAACTAAGAAGAGCCGTTTTATTGTGTATCAGGCTCTCGTGTCAGTTGTTAAAGCCGATTCCAATGATATTATACTCCATCAAATCACAAATGCACTAATGGATCCCACCACATCGTCTCTGTTCTTTTAAACAGAGGGTTAAAAAAGACATGTAAGCGCTTTGCACAGCTGTCCTGGATCAATGGAGTGTGAGCCACTGAAGATTAGACCCTGTTGTGTCCGTCTATGTGTCATTGTGGTACTCGGTCTTCACTTCTTTTCACGGATGGATGGACCAGGAAACGACATTTAACCGTAGACTCTTGGACCGCCATTAAAAAAAAAAACGCCTGCTGTAGTTTTTTTGTTATTTTTTTTTCTTGATTTGTAATTTATTGACTGTTACAGAGATGTCCTACTCTACGATTGGTTGGTCATCAAGCCTGTGGCTTTTACACCCGAAATGGAAAAGGTTCAGAATATAGATGGACATTTTTCACTGTGGAATAGATGATTGGTTGGTCTATTGTTTGATGTAAATCAGGGGTAGTAGATTCCGATCAACGAATTGGCCGCCATCGATTGAATTTGTATTTTTACGTTTGGCTGCTGATGGAGGAACTATATATAAGAGTGCATAACTCAAAAAAAAGAGTTAATTCCTCACCTGGTTACGGTTTTGAGAAGTCCACTTGGGGAAAGGATGGAACCTAATAGCTTTCCCCCATTAATCTAGAAAATGGAATCTAATCATTCTTGAGATTAAACTAACTTTCTTGTGAGACTTGATCATCTTTGTAATGTATTCTCCATACATTGCATTGCGAGCGTCTTGATTGCACGCCGTCTGATCCGTCTCGATAAACCACCATCTGCCTGGCGTCCTTTATATTCCGCTCAGGATCTGGGATTGTTTGCCTACAAATAAGATTGTTTCGATGTAATTGGCTAATTTGTGTAATTGCAGGCTAATTCAGGTGACACCTGCTTCATTTTTTTTTATTCAATGGTGATTGCTTTTTAAAAATGCCGTAAATTTGTCGCTACCGTTGCGTGAAGGTCTTGGTTTTTATAATCAGAGTTAACGTTCGTCTTTGTCAAGCAAACTTATTTACTTGATGATATTCTTGATTGGAATCTTTTGCTTCAATTTAATTTAAGCTTTTTTTTTTTGGCATTGGTTAGTAGAGTACCTAGTAACACCAAAGGCTCTGGTTTCAAATCCCTGATATTTGTTGTTTTTTTTTTTTAACTGTACGATAAAATATTGTGTTAAGACTTTCATGCAATAGAACAAAGAATTGCTTTGGACCATGCATTATGATTAGCAATTTAATAAAGATAAAGTAAAATTAAAAGAATAAAAAAAACACACTATCTCAAATGTATCGTATTTGCGCGAATATAAGCACACATTTTTCCCAAATTTTCGACGGTCAAAAACTTGTGAGGTGCTTTTAATTGCCAATTTATATTTAAGCCTAAATATAAGCCCCCGTTTTTCTGTAGTTCAAGTCCAAAAAAAACCAAAAAAAAATCCAACCTCAAGTGTATAAAGGACATTCATCCAACCATTTTTCTACCACTTACTCCATTTCTGGGTCTTGGGGACCCATCTCATCAACTGGCCACCACATCGAGTCTGGCCAACCAATCACAGAGCAGGACACACAACCATACACACACACACGTTCAATTTCCTATGCCAATTTCCCTGAAATGCGTTAGCTTGAGGACCATTTCATACATCGATGTAAAGCAAGATGGCGTGTGGTTTTCGGCCGGACTTCACACCAGCGATGTAGTAGACGCCTCTACACAGCCATGTTGTGCGTAGGGTCGCGATCACTATGTCCTGCCACTGGTGTGTGTGTGTGCAGACAGGCTGAAGTGTTTACCCGTACAGTCGCATCAGACCTCAGCACACACACCGTCTGGCCTGGCAAGGGCAAGCGTAGAGTTGTGATGGAGAGCGAGTGCCCTTGAGATTGAAGCCGCCTGCGAGGAAGATTGATTTGTGGCTGTGTGCTGCTTCCACTGAGCCTCCATACATAATAGCCACTTCAAGTGTCTCGGGGAGCAGGAAGGATTGGCTTTCCGTCCTCACGGCCCAGCGCTCGGGCATCGGTGGAGACTTCTCCACTCCTCTCGCTCCATTCCACAGGACGAGAAGCAGCGATGACTAGATGTGGATCGTCATCCAGCTGGACACATCGTGTTGTTTCGCTTATGGAATGACTTTATATTTATTAGCGTTTTTCATATGACGCTCTAATTGCAGTGTCATGTTATTTGCTCAAGCACTACTCGCCATTTTATGTCTCTGTCAGTCTGTCTGTTTCTCTCTGTCTTTTTGGTTGTCTGTCTCGCTTTCTCTCTCTGTCTGTCTGTATTTCTGTCTCCCTCTTTCTGTCTGTCTCTGTCTATGTCTCTCTCTCTCTCTCTCTCTCTCTCTCTCTCTCTCTCTCTATCTCGCTGTATATTCCTATATCTTCCTCGGTCTGTCTATCTGTCTCTCTCTGTCTTTTTCTCTCTCTGCTCCTATTTTTCTTTCTCTCTCTCACTCTCAATATTACACAAATATTACTCTCTCTTTCTCTCACTCTGCCTCTCTCTCTATCTCTGTCTTTCTCTGTCTATCGCTCTCTTTTGTTTGTCTCTTTATGTCTGTCTGTCTCCCTCTATCTCTCACTCTCTCAATCTTTCTCTCTTTCTCTCACTCTGCCTCTCTGTCTATCCGTCTCTCTGTCTATCTGTATCTGTCTGTCTGTTGCTCTCTTCCTCTATGTCTGTTTCTCTCTTACTCTAACAACTCTCTATCAATCCAACTCACTCGCTCAGTCTCTATCTTTATCCTTTCAAAGATAGTTGTATTAGCTCTTCACTCATCAAACTGCACTGTTACACTGTGCATTTTCATATTTCTCAAGGTAAAACTGAATATAATAGGACCATAGCAGTAGTAATTTAGATGGATGGATAGACTTAGACATTTTCGCATATTACTAAGTAATACCATGTTACACTGTTTACATTTTTACTTATGGTGCACAAATATGATAAACAACCGAATATATTAAAAAAAACTTGATATGAAAGGACTGTGATGATCAAAACACAATAAATGCTCAAGATAAGACTATATTGATGGTTTAACGATGGTAATAATTTTCATGTTTGTCTATATATTTATATAAGATCAAGACGTTTGTGCTAGTTTGACACTTGTATTAATAACTCTAATGTTACACTGTTTTTTTCTCAAACGTGGTGCCCACAATAATTTTATTTAAAAAAAAAAAAGCACAACTCTCAGGATAAAAACGGAACCTAATTCCGCACAATGAATCCGATTTTTCTGTGCGCGTTCGTTCTGTTCGGTAATGGCTTCTTGCAAATTAATTCCCGGAATCGTGAACCGATCTGCTGAATCCCTTTTTGCTTTCGCCAGCAAAGTTTCAGGTTGCATGTCATCTGCTCGCCGTGCATTCTTCTGCCGTTTTGCGTCTGCACATTCGGTCCAGCCCAGATAAACAGGATTAGGGAATTAGGATTACACTTCCCCGACCTTCTCCAGATTGTGCTGCGTCTAGGTCCTTTGGGTATCTAATGCTGTTTGTCAGTTCAGCGTTTAAAGCCCTGAGGAGTTTGCTAACCATTTGTCCCTGTAGCGTCTTTAACCCTTCGAACCAAACAATCTGCTCAATGTGGAGGGCTTTTTTATGTATCGCTTGTTTGCTCTCATCCCATCAGTCTATTCATCCCCGTCTCTTTCGCCCTTGTGACCTTTTCAACTTTTAATTATAAGCTGTTGTGAATTATTATTATTATTTTTTTTATAATTTATTCATGCAATTACCAACTCAGTCTGTCGGATCACAGATTTGATTTTGGGATGTCACATCGCATGACCGCCGAGCGGGAATAATGTTAAAATAAATTACGGTCGATTTTCACGTATAAGATGTAATTTAAAGCAGCTCGTCCTGAAACTGTTTTTGTTACTTTACCGTCACTGTCCTGAAACCTTGTTACTGTTACGGTTACTTTATTTTAAACTTTACTTATACTTACACTGTACTTTATTTGTTTTTTACACTCACAAAAGGCCAGAGCTCCTGCAGCCTCGTGATTGGACCAGTCTGAACCAATTGCGGTCAATGAATGTCTTCATTTAATAAAATATGAAATTTAATTTGCCGTTCAGTTAATAAAATATTTGACTTGTATGATAATAATTTTATGTAGATTGTGTTAGCATGTGAAAACAGAGAACGCATTCAAAACATTGATCACAAAAAAATATAATTTACATTGGTGATTGTAAAGGCATAGGAAATGGAATATTATCAAATAAGTTTTTTTTAATATAAAAAGTTTTGTATAAAAGACCAATAAATAGTTTTATTTCTTCAATAGAAGAGTTTTAACTTAAAGTGACATGTCACAGGTGATTTTAATGATATGAAATAATTATTTAATATAAGGCAGCTGTGAATGTGAGTGTGTTTTGTATAAATTTGAGTGAGTGTTATGCATGCCAGTTTAAGTTAAGTCTTTTCATTCAAAGAGCAAGAAAAGGGAACGATTAAAAATGGATCCCCAGTTGACCAACTAAACGACGAGCGCCATCTTAAACTTATAAGCCGTGCCTGTCGATGAAAAGATCCGAGGCTTCACGTGTTTAATTTTTCTTTCCTTTCAGCAAAGGTTAGTAAATGGAATGCGGAAAATGTCTAGCACACACCGACTGAACATAAAACCCGATTTTCTTCACTAAATTGAATCAAGCGAGTTTGCAAAACTGCGTTAAGTTCAACTAAATAACGTCACGTGTAATTTATTAAATGAAGCAGAACTTTTTCTTTTCCAATTTTTTCTTTTACTTGCTCCAATTCCACGTAAATGCTGTGAGGAAAGTTTACTGGAAATGTTTTTCAAGCTTTTCGTTCAATTCTCACGTTAACATTTCACACATTCTATGAAATGGCACGAGTTTTTGTCTTTCGAAATCTCGTAAAGCGTTTTGTTTTGATTTTTTTTTAATCATCACCTGACATCTTTTTCTGGGCCGTGAGTGTTTGAAGTGAATTACTTGGACAATCTGGGAAAATGATTCCTGCTTGTCTGTACAAAGCGGGGAAAAAAGGCTTTACTACTACATTTCCTCCAAGACAATCGCAGCCAGAAGTTAATGTTGTTTTAATTGTGGCCGCCGCTAAACGCCGCTAATGCTAACCGTAATTGCCACTTGTTCTCAGAGTGTTTTATTCTACTCGATTTGGTGCGAAGATTAGTACTTTGCGTCTGGTCTGAGGATGTAGAGGAGTTGTTTCACCGCCTGACCGATCTTTTACTTCATCTGTTCGTCTTAAGGGATGGAGTTAGGGGAACATTCATTTAAACGCCCTTTTGGTGTCGACGGAGTGTTTTTGGCGTCGAAAAACTAATTACAATGTTATAAAAAACAAAAGCTGCGTTTTAAATGAAACTTGTTTTTCCAAAGCAGGCGATGGAGATTCAATCATTGGGATTGTTGCTCATCTACGGAGGCCGAGTTCGTTCCCCGTGACCTGCAGCTGGTGATTTGTCTTTCTAACAAATTAGACTGTTTATCCCTTTCCCTTGGGGGTCTTATCTCCCCCCCCCTCCCCCCAACCCACTTGTTTTGCCAGTTTTGCACTTTGTTTTATGGACATTAAATTTATGACGAACCATTTTTCTCATTGGCATCCGCTCAACAACGATAAGCCCATGTTTTATTCATTGTTTTTGTATTGAACACTGGTCAGATTTCACTCGGGCAGCTTTAATCAAAGGTTTTTAACACCACAGTGGTGGTCCGAGCCAGTGTCGGTCTCAGTCTGACTACCTCCATTCATGGACCCCACCAACATCGTCATCATCATGTGTCACGGACAATGTCTGTCATTGTAAGCGCACAATGGCACTGTATTGGTTTGGGCAGATATATTTTGATTTCTGGGGGGTTTTGGGGGTCTTCTGTTGATTAAAGGGTGGCTGAATATACTACTGCGATGGGTGTCCTCTGGTCCTGGCATTCCAATACAGGATGTTCAGAACTCTACAATTATTCCAAGCTTGTCGTTGTTCTGTTTTTCTAGATTTTTCCGTGGCTCAATCAGGTTTGGTTTAAACGGTGGGTCTGATTCAAGGTTGCCTGTTCGTGTTTTATCATCATTTGCTGAATTATTTATACCTCGGGAATTCTTGGTATTCGGAGATGCTTCTGGATTACAAATTCATGAAATTGTAACTTTTTATTTTTACTGTTCTCTGAAGCTTGAAAAATGCTTAGGGAGATTTTTCGAAGCGTAATTTGTGTTTGAAATATCATATTTACGCGAATTCTTTTTTTTAATTTTTTATTTTAGTGGCTCAAAAACGTTTTTTTTTTTTTTCAAATATTCACGTAACAGTAAGCGCTTATTTCTTTAAATAATGGTTCTGGAGGCAGACGTGCATATGTGTTTTTATTAGCTCAATAACAGAAAAAAAGAAACATTAGAAACTTTGCAATGCTTAACGGGGAAAAATGACACTGGAAGAAATAAACAAAAAACAATCATTAATATTTCAACAGACAGATCAAGAAATAAATTGTATTTTAAATATAAAATTAACGTAATTTAGCCAGAAACAAACTAAGAAACTAAAAACTTATTTTGTGACTGAAAATGGGGGGGGTGCTTATATTCGCATAAATACTGTAATATTTCAGCGATTCGGTTTGAGTGAGAATTAGAAATCTAGGAATTTTTGTGTTTCATGTATTTAATTTAAAAACCTGAATATATTGTAAAAACAAAAGAGAAATCTGCTCATACCATTGTTTCCACAAACTTCTAACCTTTTTGTGACAAACTCGTCATTTTGATTTGTTAGTCAGTGACTTGGCTTCTTTCGACTGGATTTTATCAGTAGCCGTGTAATTCAACAGAACTTTATCCGCGCTCTGTCTGGATTCTCGATTCAACTGGTACTCAACGGGTTTTAAAAGAATCTGAGCTGACAATACAGCGAGAGCGGAGCGCAGTGACGGAATGCTGTGCCCTTGAGATAGGGAGTGTTTTAGGAGCTATCCTGACATCAGAAAATGGCTTTTGTGACTCCCAGGCAGGGTGCTTTTTTTCTTTTTTTTTTTTTCACACGTCTGCTGAGCTCTGAGACTGTGAAAAAGGAAAAAAGAAAGTGTAGGGAGAAAGATCTGGGACGGAAGAAACTTGCTGGCGTGGGTGAGATGATGACGAGCTTCTAAATGTCAAGGTCCTTATTTTTTCCATGTCTTGACACTTTTCTCTCAACACGTTTCTCTGGCGTTTCTGTTCTCTATTGCATCTGCACTTTGTTTTCTGTTGTTCTCGGACGCAACTGAAAAGTGTATATTTTAGTGTGTAAATCAGTACCATTTTTTCGCAAATATAAACACCCACCTGATTTCTAAGGCACAGAAAAAAATTATATTTATGCGCATATTTGAAGTCGAGGATTATAAGCGTCAAAAATGTCGAAATCTGCTGATAAAGCTGTACGTTGTTTTGTATGTACGAATTAACAAACAATTTTGCCCAGAAATATCAATAATTATTATTAATTCTGGGCAAGATTTGAAATTTTTGAAATCGTATTTGTGTTTGCCCTAAGATAGCTTGTGGACAAAGTGGGAAAGCAACCAATAATTACATTTGCAAGCTCTAATTGCGAGATTTGCAATATCATGGATCTTACCAATCAGTGTCAAGGGGGAGGGTCTACAGTAATGTGGGCGGTAACTGAATGAGCAGTGATGTTATTCTGAGTCCGCAATATTTTCTGAATTTTTTTTTCAGTTGTTAATTGTGAAAACAAATATGTAAAGCCCTACTTGGATATTATATTATAATATTACACAGTTTTTTAACATATTAAGCATTCTATACTACTGTTCAATTATAGTAAAAGTCGGCCATATTCAGGAATATTGCTATAATACATGGAATAGGATTCTTTTTGGTGTAGTACTGTATGTCCGTGTTTACTAATTCTGTTTTCTTTATATGATTCTTCCAGTTTGCATCTCTTCATTCAGCTTCACTCGTCGTCTTTCACAGATGCCGCATTTTTTTTTTTTTTTTTTTTTTTTTTTTTTTTTTTTGTATCAGTGTGTGTGTGGCTTAAACGATTAAAACAAGTCATTTTGTGGGTGAGGAATTTTATCACGATTAACTGACTCCGCCGTGATGAATATTCATCAGACGTTAGAATACCAACTTGCCGCGTCTTTTCCGTCCTGTCTGGCTTCTTTTCCGCCTGTCTCGCCCGTTCTGATTCAGCGTTTTGCCGTGCTGTGAACGATGGGCTGCTTCTGTCATCCCCGATTTGGTTTTGCATATTAACGAAACGGCGAGCGAGTAAAAAATACCTCTCCGACTGTAATCCGAGCGCTGACTGCTGTTCACATTCTTGGGCTGGTGACAATGAGAGGCCGGTGACGGGCATTGTGAGTAATCCGGGTATAAAGGAGAGATGATTTGGAGCAACTGGGTGTGAAAACGGTATTCACCAGTGTCTGTTGGAATGCAGACTTCTTATAACCTAATGCCTCTCCACCCATTAGCTCAAAGACCAGTGCAGTTCTTTCAGTGTAACCAAAGCCCATGTTCCTGGGGGGCTTGCGTCACAAAAGCTCTGGAAAACGTACAGAATTTGCTTTAAAAATGTACCGTGTTTCAGGGTTCCTACCGGCGCTTGAAATCCTTGAAAATGCTCGAATTTCCGTCATGTGTTTTCAAGGTCTTAAAAATGCTTGAATTTTAAATGATGTGCTTAAAATGCTTGTAAATGTAATTATTCTTATTTCACAACAAGCAACTGTCTGACTGAATAGTTTGTCTTTAGACAGAGTAGTGATGAGATTTTTGATTCTTTTAACTGACTCTGATCTTTAACTTTTGAACAATATCATTTCGAGTCATTGGTGCATTTTGTTTATTTTGTTCATTGGCCTGCAGCTAACGATTATTTTCTTATTGATTAATCTATCAATTATTTTTTTTCCAATTAATTGACTAATCTATCGACTAATTTTTTTTATTATTCTAACATTTTTTTTTGTCCAGACGATTATTTGTTTATATAATTAAATAAACATGCTTAAGCAAGATTGACTGTTAATATTAAAGTGCAAAATAAAATGTCTGCGTAAAAAAATTCACTCACACTCAATTGTAATGCAAAAAAGATAGCATGTCTACATGCTAAGGGGTGAGACTTTTTAAAATGTATTTATTTAAATGTTTTAATCAAGTTTTAAAGTAATGTAAGGAAACACAGAATTTCTATATGATTATTTATTGAACATCAACAATTGAAGTTAAATCACAGTGCCTAAATATTTTCTAATTGACATGGAAAATGTAAACGGTGTTCAATTAGTTCAGCCTGTTATAACGCTCTCTGTGTTCGATTAGCAATGCCTCAGTGTCGTCATTAAAGTTCATTTTCTGCTATGTCGTCCTCCCTGAAGCCAAAATGTGTCCTAAAGACGGAGACCTTGTTTTTCCTTTTTTTTTTCTGTGCACACTTTTGACGGCTTTAATTGTGTTTTTGCCATTGTCTGCTCCGCTAGTTTCGCTTGGTTGAAAAAACTGAAAGAAAGTGATTTATCAACGCACTTTTTTTTGCGCCGACCTATTTACGTAATCGATGATGTCGACTAGTCGTTGCAGCTCGATTTTTATATCGACTGTAAGGAAACAAGTATTGACCATCGACTAGACCGACAGTGACACTTAACCAATTCCTATTACAAAGCGCAACTTTGCTTGTGTTTGTTTTTGCATAGTATCTCTTTAAATACGATTTAAAATGGTAATCTCTTTGGTAGTAGTATTTTTAAAATGATAGTATCTCTTTACATTTAAAATGATTTTACTGCAATTGTATGATGCTGGAAAAGTTTGTACATGGAAAAAAGTTCCTGAGTTTGAGTTGTAGGACGTGTAGGAACCCTGGTATTTTTCTACATTCGTCTTAACTTTAAAGACTCCTTTTTTTTTAGGTTTTTGTTTTGATCTTTTTAGAATAGCATGCAGGTGCCTTCTTTTGGCCATTCATGGACTTTTTCAATAACCTTCTGGGCTTTTGATGCTTTGTTGTGCTAGCTTTCTACACAACCCCCATGTGAAATGGACCTTTAATACCTTTGTAAATTGACCGCTGTTGCTTTGCAGACATGTCGTGCCTTGTCACGTTGCTTTACGTTTTCTTCAAACACTCTGCGAGCCATTATATCACGTTCCTCTTCTTTACACAGCATCTTGCTCAATTGGGGATTGCCATGTGAAAAATCCAGAACGTCCAAAGCGCTGTGATGTGGAGAATCCATAGAAGTTTCATAGAAGTATTTGTTCAGGTGTTTCGCTTGATGGAAATGATTTTACAGAACGGCATATTCTCAGATGGTACTGTACAAACACCCGATGTTGTGTTTTTACCTGACGCGGCTGTCTTTAAAGGCTGGAAAGGCAGGTAGTTGTGAACTTCTGAAGCCTCATTAGCGGCGTGAATATGACAATGCGTCTTGAGATTTGTGAGGTGAACTGCTTTGAGATCCTTTCACAGTTATTTGAGTGATTTTATAATTGACCTCACTTCTGTCTTTACGGTTGTATTATTCTCCAGGCGTTTATTATTCATGTAATGTCCTGTCCTGTTTTTTTTTTTTTTTTTTTTTTTTTTTTTAAAGAAAAAAAGATTAAATGACGTTTGACCTTTTCAAACGTAAAAAAGATAGCGTTGGATATATTTTTAAAGCTCACACTAATCAATACAAAAGCCTCCACCATTATCCTGTAATCCTACCTCTGCCTTTGTAAATGCCTCTGTAGTTGGAAACCAGTTCTACATTTCAGAGCTTCAAGAGACATACAGGTGTAATGCCCGACGTAAATGTCCAAAACTCATTCCAAAATCTTTGTTTTGACCCACTTGTCCGTATTGGTAAACCAAGTTAGGATATAAGGAACTAGGGAGCGAGTGCGAGTACTTGCGTTTCAGTCCTCGCTGATACCGAGTACTTAATCCTTAAGTAATCCCTAGATACAAGCAAATATGTGTTTTCGAAACACTAATTTAAAATAAAATCCAGTTTTTCTGTATTTTCCTTACCGTTCTTATTTATTCTATAACCAATCAGAATCAAGGAAACTCTCACTTCTTTATTTCTACATGCTCAACAGTTATTGATTCTCTGACTGTTGTTCACAAGAAACGTTCAATTTCTCTTCTTTTTGTTCTTTTAAACGCACTTGAGTTCTCAAGTAGTGTCTGCGTTTTATAAGGACCGTCTGAGCCAGCGTGTGTCTAAGTCATCTCTGCCTTCTTTTTCAGGTAAACTGGTGAACGCCGCTAAGATGCTTTGGGCATGATATGTCAGGAGCATCCAGTGCCAGGAAACAGGAAGCCGCTTTTGAAAAGTCACAAACCCCAAATCATTTCTACACTGGAACAAGAGACAAGGACTCAGAGAGGGTAGATAAGGGGCTTAGAGGTGTTGGGCAGGGGGCCGCTGGTGCGTGTGGGGCAGTCGAACTTCCCTGGCCAACAAGTGGAAGCCCATGCTGTCCCCTGCCCAACCCAGTCACACCACCCTCTGCCATGGTGACATGAGTGGAGGCATCTCGCCCAAGCCCACAGTACTCCCATCCCTCTCGTCTCTCTGTAAGGAAGATCTTGTAGACTTGACTTTTTAACTCGAATAGTGGACTTTGTAAATACCAACTGGAGTCATCACGAGGGGATGATGCTGATGTGTGGACGCGTGAGGCGGCTCTTCCGTCAGCTCACACTGCAGACTAGCCTGCTGCTGCTCTTCCTCTTCTGCATGGTCAGCGTGCTCATCTCCGCCTATTTCTTGTATGGCGTCAAACGGGAGCTCGAACCAGCAGTGGCTCCAGGAGCACTGGTCCCAGAAGGTACGGACAATTGGGAAGACCCTCGAGCTACTCCATCTCCTCCATCAGTGAAGGTTCTACCTGCCAGAACGGTCAGGCCGGCCGACATGTCTCGAACTGACCCGGTGGTGCTAGTGTTTGTTGAGAGCTTGTACTCGCAGCTCGGCCAGGACATTGTAGCCATTTTGGAATCGGGAAGATTTCGTTATCAGACCGAGATCGCGCCGGGGAAGGGCGACATGCCGACGCTCACGGACAAGAACCGAGGTCGATTCACACTGGTCATCTACGAGAACATCCTCAAGTACGTCAACCTTGATGCCTGGAACCGAGAGTTGCTGGACAAGTACTGCGTAGAGTATGGCGTTGGAATCATCGGCTTTTTCAAGGTTAGTCGTTCTTTGTGATTTGGAATTATGGGTGTTTGGTGTCCTCGCATGAAACCAACCTAAAGTAGACATTTCCAACTGTGATTATTCCATGGGGTCACATGGTGTATCATCCATCGAGATCTCCACGGAAGATCATTCAAAGGGAGGCTGCATTGCAAACCTAAACCACTAAACATTTAAGTAATGGCACATTATTAAACATGAATTGTCTTGTACTTTAAAGGAGCTGCTTAGCAAATGCAGTAGGAGGAAATAATGGGCCCTAGAGTGCAACCCATGTCTGCACATATGCCCATTACTCATTTCTGTCTGTCATTGCCAGCTTGTAAACGTCCTCTCGCAGCTCTAATGTATTGTTTGCCTAAGGCCAGGCCCGCTTTTATTACTCTCGCAAGCTTCAGCGCGCCATGCTAATTGTTAGCGGAGGTTGATGGGACAAGGTGGTAGAACATCAGCATTTTTTAGAGGAAATTGTACTTTCTTGATCTAAACTGTTCTAGATATTCAACTTTTTTTTTTTTTTTTTCTTTTTCTCTAAAATTTTTAAGGAGAATGAAAGGATTGGTGTAATTTCTTATTAGTGGTTCGAGCCAGAGCGACTAAATTGTGGTTTGTATGATTTGTAGGTTCATCCTGGTTGATAATACAATTACAGGCAACCAGACAATTTCTTTACCTCTCTGACTTGTAAACTGCGAGTTGCTTTGACGAGTACTTTATATCACTTGATTTGGAGGCTAAAGACAAAACGTATAGTTATTGTTTTTGCAACGAACTTGTCCTTGAAATCCAACCAGTCACTGGGTTTTCCCCCTAAGGAAACCATTTTAAGATGAAGTCTTGTTGAAGAATTAAAAACATGAAAATATTACTGGGTTTAAGTAATTGAGAACTGAGCAACTTTTCAGGGCTGCGTCAATGTTCTCATCACATCTCCATAGTAACTTGTCCATCAGACAGTCGTTCTTAAACTTGAGCAAAATAGGAAATTTGACAACAGAACGTTGAGTTTTCATTAAGCAGTTAACCTACACGTATAAAAGTCCAAGTCAACTTTGTAAGGATTTGATTTACCACCGCGTGATAGATTCAAAAGTTGTGAACTTCCACATTATTATGCATCTTTTCTGGAGATGTGATATGTCACATCTTCTCAGATTTCAACAAGACAGTGTGTTTCCTTCGAGCTTCTTGAGAAGTCATGACTCATTTTGCTTCAACATTCATTGGGGGGTTTTTTTCAGTTATTTCAGACCAAGATTTCTTTTTGTATTTAATGCTGAAGTGAACACCACCAGTTCCACTAGCCCCCAAACCAAGAGGAGAGCACCTATTCCAAGGGGTCTCGCTCTGTACCAGAGTTTGATTGCTTTATTTACACCCGCACAAAAGATCCAAGTTTCAAGTGAACCACACAAGACAGGTGTGAATACACCCAGTCTCAAGGAAAGGTTCATGGTTCAGTAGACCAAACCATTTCCTCCCAAACAATGGAAAACCTCCAGTTTAAAACACGCATTCTTACCTTCACACCAAGCCTTGACTTGTATTCCTTTTAAAGTTCCCACAAAACAGCCAAAAAACATTAATCTTTTCAGAATTTGGCATATGTTTGAACACTGATTTAGTTTTTAGTTACTGTACGCCTGCATTGACAAGTTTAAGCTCTTGTTCTCCTTGTATTAATCTTCTGACCCAATTTCCTGTCCAGAAAGTAAATGTGAGCTGTGTGTACTTTAGGCCATTGCCTTGTCGGAGAGTTCATGAAGTGTGCTGCGTCTAAAAGCATAAAAGAAAAGTTCTGATGGAGCCATTGGAAAACAGTTGAGATGGAAAGTGGGATTAGGGTGGAAAAGTGCAGTAGAGGCAGAATTTTTAGAGTTCACGATAACGTGTGTTTATCTGCTTTGACGAAAAACAGTGTATTTATTTAAGGTCCAGCTTCATTGACAAAGCCAAGGATCTTTTGTAAATGGTCGGAGTTTCACAAAACGTTGTTCTTCATGTTTTGCTTGATCTCGCTGTGCATGGTCAGGTAGTTAATGACCACTGGGATTGTTTCAAGCCAAAAAAGGCCACCCATGATTCCTCTGCTCCACGTTCACATGTGGGTTTGATGGTATCTTTGATTTCAGTGTTGCATAGCCAAGCATTTAACAGCACTTCAGTTTGGCAGGTGTTGCACAATATTTTCTGGCTGAGGGCTGAAGTTTGGAAGCACCTTTGGTCACACGCAAGCTACTTTGAAGGACGCGACATGTTTTGGTGCCATTCACCCATGACATGATTAAAAGTCCTTGTGAGAGTGAATAGCATGTTGCTCTTCAAGGGCACAGTGGCAACATTTGATTCCTTTTGGAGATTCGACAAATTGAGTTTCACACTACCGTTGACGCCGTTCGGAATAATACATGTAAAACTTGCTTGGGTTAACCACATGGGAAAAGCTAACGATGTGTCAATATCCCATTCTGAAGGTGTAATTATTATCCTACTGTCTTCACTATCACTTCTCAGGCCAACGAGAACAGTTTGCAGAGCGCCCAGCTGAAGGGCTTCCCGCTTTTCCTTCACTCTAACCTGGCATTAAGGGACTGCAGCATCAACCCCAAGTCTCCACTCTTACTCATCACCAAGGCCCGGGAGGTGGAGCACGGTCCCTTACCTGGAGACAACTGGACAGTCTTCCAGTCAAACCACACCACCTACGAGCCTGTGCTGCTGGCCCGTGGACGGAGCACAGACATCAGTGGAGCTTCAGGACCTCTTCACGCAGCCGTTGTTCAAGATCTGGGCCTCCATGATGGCATCCAGCGGGTTCTTTTTGGCAACAACCTTAACTTTTGGCTGCACAAGCTGATTCTCGTGGATGCTGTGAGTTTCTTGACCGGCAAGCGTTTATCATTGGCTTTGGACCGATACGTGCTGGTGGACATTGATGACATCTTTGTTGGGAAAGAGGGAACACGCATGAAGGTGTCTGACGTCAAGGTGGGACTTTGTGTTTTAATTGGTGCTAGTTGTGTTGGTTTTATATGAGAATTGGGAATTGATTTTACATTAAAATTCAAATTTGTTTAAAGTTAAAAGTCAGTTTAAAGTGATTGTGGTGAAATTATACAAGTTGGCAAAAGTCTGGGATTTACATGATCGCACGATTTGTTGTTAATCTCAAAAGTGAATCACAATAATATAATAATTATTGTTTTTGCTAATACTGATAATAATAATAATAATAAAGTTTTCACAAAATGGAATACTAAATGCTGTATTAAAAAGTGTAATATAGGCTTGAGAGCAAAGGTTTTAGAAACGTTTTTAAAAGACTTTAGAAAAATATATTTTGCGCTTTTTTTTTTATTACAAAAAAAAAACACTGAAAAAAATTGTCGCTTTTTACACATTTTTTTCCCACACAAAAAATAAGCAATGACCATTTTTTTATTATATTATCTTCTATTAAACATCATTTTTTCCTTCTACACCTCTGGAGTTATTAAATTCTGAGGGCTTCTCTTCCTCAAGTCTTCCCGTCCCATTTGCCTTTATTATTTTACGGGCTGTTCTTCAAAGGGGTTTTCGAAGATTCGCCGCAAGCATGAATATTTAAACCTCTGCCTTCTGCCTCCATGTCCGTCTCATGAATCTCTGCTCTTTGGTGCTGCCCGATGCAGATGTTCTGTTGAGGAATGGAAGAGAAAGCAAACATAATCAAAGAAGCCTCGTCTATCTGCAGACCTCTGAGCAGTTTAAATCCATATTTTAATGGATTCGCACTGAAGAGACGGACATGCTGAAAGCACCGTAAACCAAGCAAATAATGGCCATAAACAGAACTAAAGATGACAGTGACCGAGACGTGAACCAAAGACGATGTGCTTTTTTGTTGTTGTTGTTGTTGTTGTATGTTCACTAAGTTTTGAGGATCACAATGAACATATGATAAATCACTTTATATTCTCTTCTATTTCAGGCATTGCTGGAGACCCAGAACGAACTCCGAAACCATGTTCCTAATTTCACCTTCAATCTGGGATTTTCTGGAAAGTTCTTCCATGCTGGTGAGATATATTTTTTTTTCCCCATTTGCTACTTTGTAACTATTTTTATTCTGCCGTTTCAGTCAGTTAAGTATTGTTTGCAACCTCAAAGGTCATGTGATCAATTTGCAGGGATGAAAAGTCACTTTCATTAAGAAAAAACACTGACATTTATGCATTTACTCTTTTTTACTTTTCACAAAAACTGAACTACAGTGAATTAACCCCATGCATTTAACTGAATCGAGAAAACAATCCCATTGTTTATGCACATATTATGCACAATAAAAATTCAATTCAATTCATTTAAAACTTAATGACTACAAATATACACTTGTAATAAATAATTGGATCTCCAGCTGACAGCAATTAGTCACTACTTGGTCTTTCCATTGCAGTTACCACTAGGGGAGCTGCTCCAAAATTTCTCAGATTTTCAAAAAACATTTTTTGGAAGTATACAATAAACAACAAAATGTGTACTCAAATTTCTATGAGAAGGGTTGTCTGGTGGGTTTCTCGATTGTGGCGTGGTAAATTGTTGTGTTTAGGAAGTTTTAACCCCTTCCTCTTGTATCTTGGCATCTTGTATATCTGGAGCTGCATCTACATTTTTATTTGGGCTTTCTTACTTATTTTTAAGAGAACTATAATGTTGAATAAAATACAAACCTTTTAAGCTTTTCTTTCTGGTACCCCGCATTAAAGTGTTGTTTCTGTCAAATTTCTGTCTGGTTTTAAGATGATCATGATTCTGATTAAATATCGCTTCTTTGTGTTGGTCACCCCAGGCACAGACGAGGAGGATCTTGGCGATGACCTGCTGCTGTCCTACAGTAAGGAGTTTTGGTGGTTTCCTCATATGTGGAGTCACATGCAGCCACATCTTTTCCACAACCAGTCCGTTTTGGCAGAACAGATGCTGCTCAACCACAAGTTTGCAGAGGTGAGGGCCACTCGATCACTCGATCACATCTATTTAACAGCAAAGACTCTTAGTTTGTAAAATGCAGGATTGTTGCCACTCAGTCTGACTCTGTCAAAACTGTTGGAGGCTCAGGCTGAAAAGTCTGACAGGAGCGGCAAACTTTTTATATATTTACAGGGAAAGTTGCTTGTCTTCTTACTCGATGTGCCCGGAATGACAGATAGAGAGCTGCAGAATTGGAAAATATACAGAATAGAAGAGGAAAAATAAAAGCCACTGATCATGTTCGAACAGTCTGTGCCTGTCACCTGAATTTTTGAATTTGTCAAATTTCAGTGAGCGAATCGGCATTCGAAACTTTTCCTGTCTGGATTTTTCTTCGTCTTTCAGCTTTTCTTTTTCAGGGCTCGACACAGCAAAATGTCTGGCTTCATCTAACCCTGTCCTCTGCGTCCTCGTCCTCTCACTCACTTCATGTTCTATTTTACTACTTTTTGTTTTTCCTCTAGATCTTCTACCTGGATATTCCGGCCTCAGCGTTTTTCTGCCATTTTACTCAGCATCTCTACTCTGAACATGTCCAAACCACCTCATTCTGCCATGGAAACATCCCTATTTTCCCCTAATGTTCTCATTCTTGGTCCTATCCATCCTTGTCCCTCCTCAGCATCTTCAGCTCAGCTACATTCACCTCATGTCTGCATTTCTGCAATGCCAGTGTTTCCAAGCTGTAAACTTTAGCATCTATACTTCTACTTTAGTAAGGAATGTGAGGGTTAAAAAATAATTCTGTGAAAGTAAAAGTGTCAGCTCAACTTTTTTACACTAGTGAATGTACTGGTTTGATAACTACTTGAAGTATAAAAGTAAAAGTAATGTATGTAAGGAAAAAAAATACATGACATTTTAGTGGTATAGGACTATATTGTTTTATTAAGATATTTATTTAATGAAAATCAATGCATTTTTATTACAATGCAAACACATTAATGAACCTTATCTGTGCAACTAATTGTCAACATATGTTTCAGAGTGGAAAATGATAACTAGCTCTTATATTCATGGTAAAGGATGGTATGTGCTGTATTTTTAGCACTATTTAAGGCACTTTAAATTATAAGGAATGTTTTGAAACGGAATGTGTGCCTTGACACTTAACATATCATGTGAGCAAAAAGATTTGAAAATGGTGGTTTATCAATGGTTGTGGTCTTATAGTGTGGTCTATTAGAAAGATTTAGAGAAATTGTGAGAATTGTGGCAACTCTGTGACTCAACAATTGAAAAGTTTGGATATGTGGAAATTACAAAAGTTATTTGGTTATACACAATCGATAAACACCTGTTTTTTAGTTTTTTTTGACCACTCATGAAGTTGTTTTCCCTTTCCATTTCAGGAACATGGCATTCCCACTAATATGGGTTATGCGGTGGCTCCCCATCACTCTGGGGTTTATCCCATCCATATGCAGCTGTACGAAGCCTGGAAGAAGGTCTGGGGCATCAAGGTGACCAGCACAGAGGAGTACCCGCACCTCAAACCCGCTCGCTTCCGCAGGGGCTTCGTCCACAGCGGCATCAGTGTAAGAACACAAACACACACTCCATTCTTGTTTCGAAATTCATTTCTGTTGTCATCCTACACCAGTTTATAAGTTGGTAAAAAGGAATATATGTATTTCCAGTGGAAATATACGTATCTCACATGAGCAGTTATCACCATCTTGAAATGGCGTCCTGCAAATCCCTGAGGTTTCCGTAATCCGTGCCATTTTGTAAAACAAATGGCCATTCTGTGAGAATACAGGCTTGTTTTATATTTTGGAAGCAAGATTTCTGAAACAAATTAGTGTTTTTGTTGTTTTTTGTTTATTTGGCGTATAAAGCAGATTAAATGACTGTTTTATGCACGTCTGGACTCTGGTCTCCAAGACGCACTTCTTTCGTATAGCGAAAATGTTTCGGAACTCGGGACATTTTTGCAGCTACAAATTTCGTAATTTCGATTTTTGTTGTCTAGGACATTCGTAATTGGAGTTACCTCTGTATAATGACATTTGTATAATTGACAAATGAATGAATTTATTTGGTTTTTTGGTAGATTAGAAAATTGAGGAATCAAGTAGTTTGGCCCGATGCTGTGGAGGTCAGACCAGGTTAACTTACACCTTCCTTTATAGAGACTAATATCAACCTATAATACTAGTTTACATCAGTGGAGACTCTATATTCTGTACATATAATATATTGTACTTGCACATTGTCATAGATGAATAAAGATATAGCCACATTAAATGATGTTTCAGTAGAATGCTGCTCAATATTAAAACCCCAAGAATCAAATTCACAACCTGGTGCTTTTCACTTTATTTTCAACTTCATTTTGTTCACTCTGGTAGAACCACAACACGTCATTGACTTTAATTTTAGGGACAGGAGAGAAAACATCTGAATATTTAGTCAAAAGCATACAAATGAGCTGGAATGATAGCGCGCTGAATATATTCTCCGCCAGGATTTAGAATAACCCTGAGGATGTTCTGTTGGGATCTGGGCTTTGGGTTAAGGGCAAGCTGTTTTTTAAAAGCACAATCTATTTGTTTGTTCTATTTTGTGTCTGTTGTGTGTTGCTCGAGGGTAAAACGGAGAGAAGATGACAAAAGCTCAGTGATTCAGACGCCCGCCGCCGTCAGTGTTTAAATGCACTTCAGTTGACTGAGCTGGATAAATACGTTTTTATATATTTCCTCTATATCAGCACTTGAATCTTGGAAATAAAAATACAGAAAAGAATACATTCATTTTAAGTGAATGAGAAAAGTGAGAAGGTTTAGTCATTGAATTCTCTTGACTTGTAACTATATATTTTGCAGACAAATGTTTCTTTTGCCTCTTTTTAATAGTAACATATTTTTCAAATGTAATTTTAATATTATTTTTTCATTTATATTATCTATTATTATTTTTATTATTATTTATTCTCTTGTGTATGTTTAAGTGTTTCTATACTTCTTTGACAAGTCTTTTTTTGTATTTAAAAATTTATTTTTGAAGACACAAGTTTTGTTAATTTAATGTTAGTATAAGCGCACTAGATTATGAATATGACGAATATCAGAATGTTTGTGTACATATTGATTTGTGCACACACATTTCACGGAATGCTTTATACAGATAAATGAGCTGTGCTGTATAATAATGAAAAAACACAGTTTTAATTATAGTTCCAGAGAATGTTGAGGTAAATAATTTGCTTCTGGAGCACGTTTGGCTTTTTTTTTCCCCGATACAAGAGATTGACTGAATCCTAATCTCGGGGTCTTATCAGGTCTTCCGCCCCCCACTGTGAGTCAAAGGCTTTTTTTCAATCTCAGTGGACACATTTACCAAGTGTTTTAAATTTTTAATAATGACCATGCTGTAATTTCACATTCAGCAGAGAGACTGAAGCTAAAGGCCTTAATGCAGTTACAGATCACAATGGTAGCAGAAAATAAATGTTCCGACCAGTTTATTGAGGGTCTTTTGTATCATTGAATCAGGAAGTTGCTTAATTAATAAAGTGATGAATGGGTTTTCTGCCACATGATTGGTCCAAACATGTTTTACCGCTTTTAAATGTTGCATGACCGCTTTCCATTCCTTTAGTAGTCTGAACATCACAGTACACAATTAAACGTGAATTCGAGTAGAGTAGAGTAGAGTAGAGTAGAGTAGAGTAGAGTAGAGTAGAGTAGAGTAGAGTAGAGTAGAGTAGGAGTAGGAGTAGGAGTAGGAGTAGGAGTAGGAGTAGGAGTAGGAGTAGGAGTAGGAGTAGGAGTAGAGCGCCTTTATTGTCATTGTAGGATATGGAGTAGGGGTGGAGTAGGGGTGGAGTAGAATGCCTTTATTATCATTGTAGGATATGGAGTGGAGTAGGAGTGGAGTAGGAGTGGAGTAGGAGTGGAGTAGGAGTGGAGTAGGAGTGGAGTAGGAGTGGAGTAGGAGTGGAGTAGGAGTGGAGTAGGAGTGGAGTAGGGGTGGAGTAGAGCGCCTTTATTGTCATTGTATCATAGGGTTACAATGAAATTAGTAATTGCTACTCCGTTTGGTGCAAAAAGAAAGATGTGATAACAGTAAAATATACAAAGGAGCTGAAAAGTAATGTCTGCTTTGTTTGAAAGGTGTTACCCAGGCAAACTTGTGGTCTCTTCACCCACACCATCTTCTACAATGAATATCCCGGAGGCTCTAAAGAGCTGGACAAGCTTATCAATGGAGGAGAGCTGTTCCTCACCGTGCTCCTCAACCCAGTGAGTGTTCCTCTTACTATCCAGTCTTCATCGCTCAAAACCCCGTCCAACGTGAGATGTTCTTGATTCCTCACCATTTCAGATCAGCATCTTCATGACCCACTTGTCCAACTATGGAAACGACCGTCTGGGACTGTACACCTTCAAGAACCTGGTGAAGTTCACCCAGATGTGGACCAACCTGAAGCTCCAGACTCTTCCTCCCGTGCCACTGGCTCAGAGATACTTCCAGATCTTCCCCGAAGAGCGAGACCCCATTTGGCAGGTAATAAAAGAGCTGATGTAATGGCTTGTTCCATCTTGGTGTCATTAAGGGGAAACAAATGGAACAAGATGATCGATGAAGGTTGTGAGCGTCGAGATGCGCCGACGGTTTTCGCACGGATGGCTGCACGTCATTGTCGATGTACAACGGGAGGAAATGGTTTTTCACGCAGCCTGCCAGAAAACCGCCCAATGGCTGGAAGATGGAGGCCGCGCGGAGAAGCGGTCCATCTCCATCCTCGCCTCCCTCTCTTTCCCGAGTTCAGCCAGCTCTTTAGTTCTTCTAAAGCAGTTGTTGTGTTTCGCCCTCAGAGGAAGCGAAAGTAGACGCCTGAAAGCCCTAAATCCTTCTTTTGATCTCGCTCGCTTCCCGTCAAGGTTGAGGTTCCATCTTTTCTCTCAGCTCTCCAGCGTTCCACAGATTGCCCTGCTCGGAATAATCAGCTTTCCTTTCCCTCGTCTTCCCAAAAATATGCAAGCTGCTGCTACACGCGGAGAAATTATGCCATTTGGAAAGTCTCGAGTTTTTTTTTTTTTTTTTTTTAATGCTTTAAACAGAGTGGCCGTGACCGCGTTTCTCATTTTTATGTACTGCATTTTAAGGCATCATTAGTAATAGTCTTTTTTTGTAATCTTTTTTTTTTTCACTAATTAAGTGAAAGACGCACGTTATTTTTTCCGTATTAAGGCGGAAGGTCAATGTTTAAACAGTTTGCGCTTTTTTTTTTTTTTTTTCTCCTTTTGATATGAAGTCTAAAAATCACAGTATTAAATGTGAATTAAAAGGTAATTTTTTTTTACTTTAGAAATTTTAGTGCAAATAAATTTGACACTAATTTAACTTGCTCTCTTGCGGAAATAAATTTTTATTAAAATCTGATGCCTTCGGATGAATTTTGAATCCCAGTGACTGTTAAAGGACCAAATTTTTCCTGAAATTCTCTTCCAACAAAGTTTCGTTCTAAAGCTCTAAAGCTCTCTGCTGGGCGGCTGTTTTGTAGATCGTTGCGGGCGTTTTTTAGACTTACAGAATTGTTACAGAATTGCTGTTGATAAGATTTTTAGATGGAAGATTTTTTTTTTTTGCTCATGTATGACTTGTGGGATTTGTGTCATCGTAAACCGTAAACAAACGCAAGCATTCAGATTTTTACCGATTAATTTCAGGACTCGTACCTGGACATGTTTGTAATTTGAACCAGAACACTTTTAATAACGGGAGTTTTAATTGGTTTTTAGAACCATCGCTGTTTTTAACAGTTTATGCCTCTAATTGACAATGTTTTTTACCCTAATAACTAGAGGGTTAATCAAAATATTCAAAAGCATCATGCAGGAATAAATGTTTTGGAATTGAGTATTTGTACTCTACTCCACTACATTAGAATTGGACACTTACCGCTACTAGTTACATTGTGATTGTGTGCGACAATATGGCTACTTTTCTACATTTTTATGCTTTGCGACCTTTCCCCATCTTTTTGGAATTGGTGACTGGTAACTTGTAATGGAGTCATTTTTAAGGTACTTTTACTCAAGTACGGTTTTAAGGTACTCTCTCCCATCCCGGAAACCCAGAGGAAACCCATCCAACTCTACACAGAAACTCCTCTGAGCATTAAAAAGCTTAGCTAATTTTTTTTTTTTAAATACTTGAAAAGTAGCAGGTTTGCTTGAAACAAGCTTGCGCGAGTGTTAATTTAGCGCGAGGCGGCGTTTAGCTGCGACGTTCCGAGGCGAGACTTTTCAGTCATTAGTGCTGTGACTTGAGCTGTTAATCCCGTGATTAGGACGCCGGCGGAAGTGAAGGTTTTGCCGAAGGTTCGCAGTCGTCTTGATAAATCACTTGACTCGCATTCAATTAGAGTGTGTTGTAGTACAGTTTGGAAACCAGGGTTAAAACCTCTGGCTCATTAGGTTGTTCCACCCATCCACCGCTATGATTGATGACAAAATGGCTTCCCCCTCCAGAGACGCTTGCCGGGGTTATGCTTGTTGCTTTTTATCAGGTTCGTGTCTGAGATGTGATTACAGCAAGTTTAAAGGCCGAGCTGGATTACTCAAAATCTGCTTGGAGAACTCTGAGATGTTTGACATGCCGGAATACTTGTTTTAATTTGAACGGATAACTGAAAAAAAAAAAACGAAGCTGTGTCCTGCTGATCTTTCGTCCGTGTCCACCTCTCCAACGCTGCAGGTCATTTGTCATGGCTCATTTGCATTCCGACGAACTGAAAAAGCAGGATGGGTTGTTTCAAAAGGGAAATTGTGGCTGACATTTATTTTCCTGGTTCCTGAATCCGGATGGAATCCGATTAGTGCCAAGAATATCAAACGTAAATTTCTTCACATTTACAATTGTTTTAGTTTTTTGCTTTCAATCTTCACGCTTTTGTTTGACAGGTTTTTTTTGTGTGTGTTTTTTTCCACTTCAGATTTTACGGTTTCCTTTTTCTTTTTTCTTTTTTTGGACTTCTGGCACTAGCCTCACATCGAGGCGGCCCTTACTCTGATTGGCTGGTGAGAATGTGATTGGCAGCTGCTTGACAAGGAAGTGTGTGACGAGTTCAGTGAGCGCACACGGTGTCATTCACCGCTTCTTTTAATATTAGCACACAATAAAGGTTGATTACAGTGTTATTTTTGCACATTATTTCTGAAGTAGTCTGCCACTACAATCATTTTGCAATATAGTAGACATTTTTGTTAATTCATATCGAAATACTCTATCGTGAAACAGTGTGCAGAGGTCCCGATAGATGCCTTACAAATAAGTGTATTGTTGTTATTATTAATGAATATAATGATAAGTTTGTTTTAAAAACGTAAAAAAAACCAAACACCAATATGAAGCATTTAATGTTCATTTTTTAGAAATAAACGTTTGATCGTTTTGGAACTAAATCTGCTTCCAAAATCCCAGATCCATAAAATCTGGAATTCGTATTCTACACATCCCAACTGAATTTTCCTACTTGATTTGTCATTTCAGGACCCTTGCGAAGACAAAAGGCACAAAGACATCTGGTCTAAAGAAAAGACCTGTGACCGTTTCCCCAAGCTACTCATCATTGGACCTCAGAAGACTGGTGAGTTTGTGTGCTTCCGCCCCCTTGTGGTGGATTTTTTCAAAGGCGTGGAAATTATTTTTATTTTTTTTATATATAATTTCAGTATTCCTGTGCGAGCATGGTAGAAACACTAAACCTCATTAATTTGATTCTCAAGGCCACTTTTGTGGGGGGAAATGCCCGGAAATCTAACTTTTTCTTGATGCTGAGTTTGTTTGAGATTAGCACTGCGTCAGTGACTTCTCTGTAAATGTGTATTTTTAGTTTAACGGCATAGACTAATTAAACTTCTAAAATGTCTTCAGGGAGCAGAAGCCCACTCTTGGAGTGGGTTGTAAAGACTTGTGTTAATCTTCTCAATAAAAGCAAGATTATGGGGTCACGCTTGAGAGGGAGATTAATTGTACAAATTTTTATCGCTTTTCTTTTTCACCCTTTTATTATTTCACAGGACTTGACATCACATATTCCTTTTAAGCAGGGGAGAATTCTCATGAAGCTAATTTGGTTTTTAGAAGACCAGGTTTCTGGACTACCGTATTTACTCTAATATTAGCACCCCCTTTGTTCGAACTTTCGATGCTCAAACACTTACGAGGTGTTTATATAATCATCTAATTCAAATATGCGCGTAAATATTAGCTCTCATTATTCCATATTTCAAGTCAGGAACAATCACAAAAAAATGAAAACAGACACAATCAAAACGCTTGGTCTGCTGCACAGAACAAGCGATTTTTAGCTACAATCATCTTCACAGTTCACACACCGTCTGTTATTAAAGAGCGGCATTGCACCTGCCCTGACTGGTAGCTGGGAGATGTAGTTCTAATCGCTCAAATAGATACTTTTTTTATCTATTATTAAAGTGAAGCGACATCAAAGTGAATGAGTCACAAGTTAGGTTTGTAAATAATAATAAAAAAGGTAATTTTAAGAGAAATGTAACTTAATTTAGCCAGAAATATATTTAAAAAAAAGTAATTTTTATAAAAAATAAAAACTATTCTGCGCCTCACAAATCAGGGGGGTGCTTATATTCGCGTAGATATATATATTTCGTATGAGTCACTGTCTTGACGAACAGGATGTAAATAATGTCATATTTATATTTCAAATTATTAAAATGTATATGCAACAAATGCCAAATCCATTTGCGTAAATTGCGTCGTTGCGGTCTGCTGCTAAAATTTGCTAAAATTCACACAGCGTCTGTTATAAAGACGGCTGATAATAGTATTTTCATGTATTTTTAAGAGAAATTGAACCTAATTTAGCTAGAAATGTAAACAAGGAAAAAAATATTTTAATGTTTTTTTTTTTTTTTTTTTTCGCGTATGAAAAATCAGAGAGGGGGCGGTGCTTATATTTAAATACGCCATTTCTTCCTTCTCATCATTTCATGTATGATTTGTTGAGCATGAAGGTTTCCTGTCAGTAATCCCGTCACTCTGGCTGTGTGTGCAGGAACCACAGCGCTCTACCTGTTTCTGGGCATGCATTCCGATCTGACCAGCAACTACCCCAGCAAGGAGACCTTTGAAGAAATCCAGTTCTTTAATGGTCGAAACTACCACAAAGGCATCGACTGGTGTGTGGGAGGTTTCTTCTGCGCACACACACCCCCACACGGATTCGTGCCACACTCTTGTAGAGAAGGTCGCGCTAAATCGGAAGCTTGGCCAAACACATTAAACACTCACTTTTGGTGGTTCTTTTCTTCGTTTTGAGCGGGAAAATCCATTTATTTTCGGAACTGCTTTCATTTCTGGGTCCTGGGGAGCTGGAGCCAATCACAGCAGTTCTGGGACGCACTATGAATTGGACCAATCACAGAGCCAGACACACAGATTCAAACTCTCACTCACATTATTTGGCAGTTTGGGATGGATAAAGGGTTGGAGGGAAACGGAAGAGCAATGTTTCCTCAGATGAAGACACTATGGTTGATTTCTAATATGAATCACCACCAACAGCATGTTCTGTTCTTCGCTCTGCACAAATATATTCATTGACAGACTTATAAATAGCAATGTGTAGGATGGACATCATCTTCACTCGTTCACTTCTGTTTTTACTCTCGGCCATTTGTTGACAAGGTACAATGTTAGTAATATATTAATTGAATGTGATCGATTGGGGGATATTAGACGACGAAAAAGAAATACAGTATTAGTAAATTTTGGCATTAATTGTTGAATGAAGAGAGGACGAAAATGTCACCAGCACCCAAGAGACTTTAATGTGTTTTAGCCTTTTAAATCCCTAATATCTTATCGAAAGCATCAAATAAGATGATGTTAGATTAAAGATGGCTTTGTTAAAACCCCAAAGAATATTACTCCTCTAAAATAATCATATTGATAAATGAGTAAAAAGCCCAAAATATTCTGATATTAAATTAAATTACTTGACAGAAAACCTAAAGTAATCAGATAATACATTTACCAAATAATACTAAATAAAGATCCAATAATCAGATAATAAATTAATGGACTAAACTGGAACCTAGAATAATCCGAAAATAGATTTAAAAGCCGTCAGAGAGCAAACTATGATATACTTGGTAAAATTAATAAATAATTGATTGATAATAATTAAATAAACCCCCAAAAATCAGATTTTTCTGATTGTAATGGTGTGTGGCTTGTGCTGCTTTTGCAGGTACATGGAGTATTTCCCTCTGCCTTCCAACACCAGCTCGGATTTTTACTTCGAGAAAAGTGCAAATTACTTTGACTCTGAGGTGGCGGCTCGGCGAGCAGCGGCTCTTCTGCCCAAAGCCAAAATCATCACCATTCTGATCAACCCGGCGGACCGAGCCTACTCCTGGTACCAGGTCGGTATCATTCGTCCCGTTCAAGGTCATGAGGTCTACTGTCTAAATGCTTGATCGTGTGTAAGAATGACTATTTGTGTGTGTTTGAATCCGATTAGGATTGAGTATTGAATCAGGCTGAACATTCTGATCAGATCAGGAACCCAACACATGTTATCAGGACGTCACTTAATTCAGAGTCTTTTAATGTTCAGCCTGATTTAATACTCAATCCTAATCTGATTTAACACACACACACACACACACACAAGAACATCAGTTCGTGATCACGTGTCATGGCAAACGTTGCGTCTCTGTTTTCATTTATAGATTTTTATGTCTTAATTTTCTACTTATCTCCATTATCTTAGAGTGCATTTCAAATACAATTATAAAAATTATTTTTTTAACCGTAAATATATTGTGTTATATGTTATACTAAATTTAATGGCTTAATGTTTATATTAGTGTTGTCAAACGATTTTTTTAACTAATTAATTGCACTTCCCTAACCAAATGACGATTATACACAATTAAATGACTGAAGCTAGTAATATTGGATATTAAGGTGGAATATGCAAATTAATGTACTCAATACTAAAAAACACTTGTTTAAGTATTGTAATAAAATTTATTTTCTTTGTTTTTTAACACTCCTAGGTCAAGTAGCACTTTTTTCAAGATCAGTGTAAAATACACTAAAAATACTTGGTCTTGCATATAAGTGTCATACATCAATTGAAAATTTGAAGTACATATTTTTTTCTGTACATATTTTTTTTTTTGCACTATTAATAAAAACAAGACGTTGTGCTTTTTGTAAAAACAAAAATTATTGCGTTTCAAGAATTGTGCTTCTTTAACAGCGAGAATGAATAACTGTATGAATGATATGAATGACTGATGAATGACCGAGAATACTAATATGAAAGGGAACTGTCAACGTGTTAAAAATAATTAACGCGAATAAACATTTAAAATTAATCGCATGCGTTAACGTGTTAACTTTGACAGCGCTAGTTAAAACATGATTTTGGAAAAAAAATGTGAATTTGGTTCTTCTAAATGGCGTCTGTTTGCGTCCCCCAGCACCAGAGGGCCCATGACGACCCCGTGGCTCAGAAATACACATTCCATGATGCCATTTCTGCCGGACGAGACACGCCGATCAAGCTGAGGGTCCTGCAGAGCCGCTGCCTGGTCCCAGGACTCTACTCCACTCACCTGCAGCGATGGCTGACTCACTATCACCCCAGCCAGGTTGTGTCATCACTTCCTGTTTCAGTCTCACTTCCCGATGCTTCTGTGACGTCACTGGCTTCTCTCTCAGATCCTTGTCCTGGACGGCCAGATGCTGAGGACGGAGCCGGCTGCTGTGATGGACAAAATCCAGAAGTTTCTAGGCCTGACGAACACACTGAACTACCATAAGATTCTTGCGTAAGCCTCTGCCATGATGGCAACTTCCCGGTTTTTTTTTTTTTTTTTACTGTATTTACGCAAATATAAACTCCATTTTTTTTCTGAATTTTTGATGCTGAAAAACTTGGGTTGTGCTTATAATCACCGATTGCATATGTGCGTGTAAATATGAGCCTTTTTTTTGCGTGTGTGTAGGCAGTTCCGTAGGCAGACGTGCTACAGTATACGTTTTTATCGGCTCAATAACAGAAATAAAGAAACTTTAAATACGCCGCAACACTTAACAGACACAAATTAACACTGGAGGAAGTACGATTAAATTAAATACAGTACAATAATTTATATTACAACAAACAGAGACTATAAACCATGACCCGGTAGCTTAAATTAGCTTAGTAATGCGTCATTGCAGAAACACTGGCAAGGAGTAAAAAAAAAAAAAATCCAAGGAACAGACACAATCAAAACGCTGGGTCGCTGCACAGGGGATAATAATTCTTCCTCTTCACACGGCGTCAGATAAACAGAGAGCTTGAAACAGGCCTGAGCTTGAAACAATTGCACTGAAATGGAGCAAAGTATCTTGTGAAATGAAGTCCTGACCACTAAAATCATCTTTTTGTTATCTATTATTCAAGTAAAACAATATCAAAATGAGTCACAAGTTAGATTAGTTAAATAAAGAAAAATTTGTATTTTTAAGAGAATATTAACGTAGTTGAACCAGAAACATTAATATAGAATTTATTTTGTGCCTAAAAAATCAGGGGGGTGCTTCTATTCAAGTGTATGTTTGGTTTCATCCATTTTTTTATAGTCTCCCCTTAAATCCGATTAGTTTGAGAGTCACAAGTGCTTGTTAATTTCCTGCCTTTTCTCTTTTGTCAGCTCTGCTCACATCTCATGACTTTGATTCCTCGTGCTGTGTGCCCCCCGTTGTGTTCAATCACGTCTTTTTGGGCATTTCAGAAAATGAATGGATGGATGATGCTGTTCTTTCCTTTCCACAGATTCGACCCGAAGAAGGGCTTCTGGTGTCAGCTGATGGACGGAGGAAAGACCAAATGCTTGGGCAAGAGCAAAGGGAGACGCTATCCTGACATGGATGCTGATGTGAGAACATAATTGTAGATTCGACAGAATAAGTGAAAACTAGCCTCATATTTTATTTCTGTTTGAAGCGATACAGTAACACTCATTTTCACACATTTTTAGTAACTCTCTTGCACACACACACACACACACACACACACACACACACACACACACACACACACACTAAAAAACTTCCAGAGGTGTAAAGACTACCTGAAAACCATACTTCAGTAAAAGTATGAATACCTTACTGTAAGAATTACTCCATTACAAGTTATAAGTCAGCGATTCTAAGAAGACTTGAGAAAAAGTAGTATTGTGTTCAATTTGAAAACAATTTAAGCATTTTCCTCATACTGAATTTATGCTCAAAAGCGCCAGAAATGTGAAAAGCAAGAATCTCTTTATTTATTAAGATAATATAGAAAGGAAATTTAACACCTCAATGTTTCAAAATGGCAGAAAAAAAAAACGATTAATAGGAACAAAATGTCAGTCTCGGTCAAACTCAAATGTGCAAAAAAATGGCAATTCACGGTCACGTGATGAACAGCATCCAGCAGATGGTGATATCCCCCAAGAAATTAACTGCGGTAGAAAAATATGTCGTATTGTCGCGCACAATCACAATTTAGCGAGTAACGGTAAGTGTCCATCAAAATGTAGTGGAGTAAAGAGTACAGATACTCAATCACAAATGTAGTCAAGTAGAGAGTAAAAAGTTGCTTATATTTTTGATACTTGGTACAAGTACTAAGAAACCAAAAAATACTGAAGTATATTATAGATGTCTATTTGCTTAAGTACTTTACACCATTTGAAAAAGTGACACACTCTCACTCATCTGCCTAAGGTTTGGCGCATATTGATAAAAAAGAATGAGTTCCTCCTATCTTCGAAAACTGAGCCCGAAACTCAAATTTGGATCAGAAAGTTTACTTGTTTAACACCCTCGTTAAAACATGATCAGAATAAAAAAGTACAAAATCACGACTAAAAAGCTCCGGATTGTTTGTCATGTGGCTTCATGACTTTTAATTTGCCTTTCTGTTGTTGATTTCTCGCGGCTTTGGTGGTAAGAAAGCGTCTGGTTCGTTGGCGGGACCTTGAGGCATCATGGCGGACACACGCGTTAATGACGGGTGAAATAAGTCGTGGCTTCGGAGACTAGCGGTGATTCTGAGAGCTGTAAACGGAGGAGGACACTTCATTTACAAAGCAATTTTACCCCTCATTGACCTTTTTATTGTCTTTGCTTTGTCAAGCAGTACATTTCCTCTTATTTTTTTATATGGAAATCAAATGAAAGATTCCAGTTTCTTGGTTCTGTACAATAAACTGAAGATTAAGCGCTGTGTACGTTTTAAAGGTTTAATAATGAATCTCGGGAAAAGCGCAATATTTGTTTAGTGTAATTGCTATGCACTGTAGTTATTGGACTACAAGGCAAAAGTAAAAATATATAAACTAAATGCATTTGTAATTGACTGCACCTTATAATCTAGAGAACAATTTGTCTCATTTACAAAAACAATTAATTATTAAAAGTAATTTAATTGTTTTTTTTTTTTATAGAAATGTTCCTAATTGTACAGTGCGCCTTATAGTCCCAAAAAATATGCAAATTCACTTTGGCTCAAAACATAAATTTTCATAAAAAAAAAAATCACAAAATTTAGACAGATTTAAATACTAATTTATGTTTATTTTGAGAGCATCCAAGTTATTTGACAAATTAAAAAAAAAAAATCTTTAAGTAATGCAATTCCCTGGTGGTTAGTTACTTTTACAACAGTGTAACTCAATTACTAACTGTTACTATTTATGAGAAGTAACTAGTAACTAATTACTTTTTTAAAAGAACATCCCAACATCGAACTAGCAAGAAAACCCATGATTCAGACCAATAATCGGGTGCTTTAAAGAGCTTTTGATGACATGACTGACCTCCTCCTCTTCGTTCCCCACAGTCCCGGACGTTCTTGAGAGAGTATTACCACGAGCACAACATCGAGCTCTCCAAGCTACTGTACAAAATGGGTCAGCCGCTGCCGAGCTGGCTCAGGGAGGAACTGCTCCACAGCAGGTAACCTGAGGACTCTCCACTGCTTGGTTTGTTTGAGGGGTCTCGCTCTCCTGCCCTCTCTGTGAGCCACCCACCGGCCCAGCAGATGGTGAAGACTCCAGCGGATCTAAAGTCTGTGCCCCTTGAGAGAGGACTGCTGGAGGACAAGACGAGGGCGAGAAACATGCTCTGTTCTGTTTTGGAGAACAGAAGTGTGCCCGGGATTGACCCCTGTGGGACTCCTGCTCCAATCACGCTCTCAAATTCGCCATCTTTGCCTGGAGGGTCGAAGCTTCGGAGTGGCGTCCTGCCAGATGGACGTCTTAAAGTTGAGAGAAACGGGCACATTTTTTAAAAAATTGGGACTTTGTTTCGTACACGGAAATCGGTATTGGATCGTAAAAACGGCCCGGGCGAATATTTTACTTTGTGAACTTGCTTTTAACGCTCATGTCATGTGTGGCATTGCACAACAAAAGGCTGTTTGCCTCGATTCATGGTTCCCTTGAGATGTTTGTATTACGGCCTCAAATGTGACATTCAAAGGTGACGTTTCACGATGGTGTATTTATGGCTATTAGCTGCGAATCCACGGCACGGTTTAATGGGTGACAAATAGTGGTACTAAAACGGAGATAAGCTACATCCATAATCAATGTGAGTGTAAATAATGAACTGTAAAGAGAAAGGCATGTTTGCGGCCTCTTAAACGTGCGGAAACTGCCTTAATGCGAGAGCCAGGTAGGGTTCAGTTCACTCAATTCGTTTTCTGACCGTTTTAACACGTGCTTTCTTTCGGCATATCGGAACGTTTCATCACCAAGACCGACGTTTGATTCATCAAGCCGTTTCTTTGTCATGAATGTTTTTTCTTCCACCTTTTCTTCAAACCCGTCAGTCGATATTCTGCCGGAATGTATCACCTCGGACGCCGATTTCACTGCTACTGAATGAATGAATGAATGAATTCACACCCATGAATGTAAGCAGATGAACCAAGCCGGTCACTGCGATGCGAGATTTACAATTCCCAAATTGTCCCTATGTGGCGAGAAGCCGTGAAATGAACCCAAATCTCATGTCATGTGTCTTCAAATTTAACGGGTTTTGATTTTGCGCTCCGATTCTGTGGCATTCCATCCAACAAGTGGCGCCGTTACCTCTGGAATTTGACTTTTTTTTTTTTTTTTTTTTTTTCCCTCATACACTTTTTTTTCCCCCTCAGTCTGTTTGTCTTCTTGTTCCGTCTCATACTGTCTTTTTTTTTTTTTTTCACTTCCACGTGGACGAATATCTTCCAAACATGATCAGCAAGTATTCCCGAAGCTTTTCCAGGCTTCTCGCTTCAATCCGAGGTCACTGGGTCGAGCATTTTCTACCAGCACCTTGTGGAACCCAACACAAGATGGCTTCAGGACGGCTTGGGCAGGGGTTTGGCAATAGTACATTTGGAAAACGGAGAGTGTTTATTTTCTCTAAATGCTGTTTGTAAAAAGGACAATGAAGTGTACAACACGACTGTATTGGTCCACCTTCACGTGTGATGTTTCAGAAGCACAATGTTTGATGGTCGAAGGCCGAGATGCTTTGGATCTGTTGAAAAACCACCGTGTCCACAGAACACTCGTCATCCGTAGCTTTCACGGCTAGTTTCTCCGGGTTAGTGTAAGTGGTTTACAGTTCTCTACGGTACGAAACACGCACCTTACATGCTGCTCGGCCGTCACGCTTCATTTCCCAAGCCAACTGACATGTGGTGATGCAATATTGTGTTTCATGGTTGGGATGTTTTGCACCAAGCACAATTATGTACAAATTAAATGTCTTTCCGTTGTAAAGAGCCCGTTTCTTTTGAGCGACTGGTAAGAGAGAGTATAAAAACTGAACATTTCTGTACGATTGATCACGTTCATCTCGGTGCGGAACGGTCCCCACAACTCACACACTGCCAATATTGTGCTTTCTGTATCATAATGTTAGGGCGTCTTAATAGATCGATCTAGATATCTACTGAAATAATCACCTGGATCAAACTGTACAATCAAACATACTGTTGTTAATATTTTTTATTGTTGGTAGTCAATATTTTTGTGATTAATTTGCCAATAAAGAAACCACTGTCTTTTTACTCCTGGTCTGCTCTTTGTTTGGATTATTTTATTGTCTGAGTATTCTTGCAACTGTTGAGCTTAGAGTTGTAGAACTGGTTTGATCAGTTGTGAGCTTAGAAATGAGTAAAATATAAAGAATAAGCACACTTTTTAAGTTCAGTTTATTATATTGACCTAATATCAAAGTGCTTGAATCGAACAGATCAAACCTCATTTGGTCATGACAAAATATATGTTTAGAAACTATTGTGTCATCGAATGTAACTTTTAGCATTATAATTAATAGCATAGTATGTGTGTGTTAATCATAATATACCTATAATTTGATTTTATTAATAAATGGCAATCATTTATATTCATTTTATCTCCAATCATTTGTATTTATTTTAGTTATTTTTATCACATTGTATAATTTGTGGCCAGTAGAATAATTATAATAAATTAAATTACAATAAAATAAAAATAATAAAGACCTATTTTGAAAATCTAAATATTGTTTTTTGATACGTAGATGCAGATAGATGGATGGATGGATGGATAGATAGATCATATTATACTATTTATAGTTTATATTATATACTGTAAATATATGTATTACATACATTACATATTAACATTACATATATAACGTATAAATGTATTACACACATATGTTACTCATTTAACATGTAAAAAATATTTTTTTCGCATCAATCGTCTCTACAAGGACTTTTACTTTACATCCACTTCCGCTTCTCTGTATGAACTTTCAACCCGGTTGCGCTTTTTCTTTCCTTTCCTGTTTCGGCCTCGATTAGAGACATTCATCGGTAAGGCGACGCATTTTCAATCCGTTCAATCTCGTCCGTTTGAAACGTTTTGACGCGAAATCGTCATTCCACGACATTTCTGTCTTCATCGCGTGTCCTTAAAACGGATTATTGCTGCTTTAGCGAGCGACGATGGCAGTATTTTAGGCGGATTAGCTGTGCTGGTGTTGCGGCTCGTCGTTGCGTGTTTTCCCGAAAGACAAGTAAAATACAACCGCGCGTTTCTCTCTAAATCTCCACGTTGCGCTAATTTAAACACTTTCGATAATTGCATGAATAATTTCCGTAGTTTTAAAATGTTGGCTTGTTTGTGGTGCATGACGCGTGACCGGCGGAGTCGCGGATCTTCCTCGCCGATGGTGAGCGTGTGTTTGTTCCCACAGTAATGGCACCTCGCAAGGGTAAAGAGAAGAAGGAAGAGCAGGTCATCAGTCTCGGACCTCAGGTGGCCGAGGGCGAAAACGTGTTCGGCGTCTGCCACATCTTCGCCTCCTTCAACGACACGTTTGTGCACGTGACTGACCTGTCCGGCAAGTACGTGACCCGTCCTTTTTCTGTCTTCCTCATCCCGTCTTTCTCTCAATGCTTCGTTTTTCTGTCTGTCGTTCACCTACTGACTGTCCTTTTTCTGTCTCATTGTCCTGTTTTTCTGTCCTCTAGTCTTGTCTTCCTCTTACTGGTTGTCTCTCTCCTCATTTTCCTGTATTTTTTTGTCTCTCTCCATCCTCATTTTCCTGTCTTTCTCTTTCTGTTAGTTTTTTTTTCAGCCTCACTTTCCTCCATTTTTTTTTCCCTTTTCTTACTGGCGGTCGTTTGTCTGTCCTTCTGTTCTCGTTTTCTTGTTTGTCGTTTTTCCATCTTTCTGTTCTCTTTCCTGTCTTTCTCTTACTGGTTGTCGTTTTCGCCCTCCCGCTCTTTGTCCTCCATTTACCTGTCTGTTTTGTCTTTGCTCTCCTCTGTGTTCCATGTTTCTCATCCTCATTTTCATGTATTTCCCTATCTTATTTTTCTCTACGTGCTAGTTTAAATTTAATTTTTATTTTCCTGTGTTCCTTTTTTTTTCTTCTGTCTCTTTTATACACTTTCCCCCCTCAGTCTGTTTGTCTATCTCTTTACACATGCGTACATGCGTGTAGATCTGGTAAATAAATACATTGCACTTATTGCCGTGCTATTGCATTTCAGGTTGTTGTGGTTTAATACTGTTATGAGTTATTTGTTGTCCCATTTGTGTATTACAAATGTGTAGACTTGTATTTATACGCGTACGCACCCATATATTGTGTGGAGAGTATAGAACTAATATCACAATTGATGTTGAAAACGATGGAAAAATTGCTCGTCTTGTGATGCCAAAACCGCTTGTTTGCGTATAGACGAGTGGTTTTAATTGGGACTCAGTGGGACACGACCAATTAGCCACAATGAAGTGGCACAAATTTGCATTATGAGATGATTTGGACTTTAAAAATGTCTTCCAATCAAGCAGAGTCGACTGAAATATGTACAGGAATGTGTGTTATTGTGTGGTGATGTGAGTAATTGAGGTTGTTTTCCCGCCTGCAGAGAGACGATCTGCCGCGTCACGGGTGGGATGAAGGTGAAGGCCGACAGAGACGAGTCTTCCCCTTACGCTGCTATGCTGGCGGCTCAGGACGTTGCTCAGAGGTGCAAGGAGCTGGGCATCACCGCCCTGCACATCAAGCTGAGAGCCACTGGTGGAAACCGGTGAGAAGTCTGATTATGGCCCCAGTAACACAATGTCTGGTGTCCGCAGGGTTCTTACAGGTGCTTTAAGTGCTTGAATTTCAAGGCCTTAAATGCTGTAATATTAAATGAAGTTTAACATTAAATGAACGTAGGCAGATCTCCCGCTCTGTGTCTGGTTTCACACGACTTTTGATTCACAGACTCGGAGTGAGACAGACAGACAAACGCAGTCTGTGAAAAAAACAGGTTGTGATCACTATGATCCAGGTCTGATTAAAAGTGCAGAAAGTGGGAAGCATACAAATGGAGAAGAATGGCAGATGTCTAATTTCTTGAAATAAAGTTAGAATACAAATTTTTGCCTAGAAGTAGTGTCTACTAAAATGTATTGTCCTCCCCACCAGTACCATAAAACTTACCCTAAAAATGTTAACTTTTTGTGTTTACACCTAAAAATGAGTGTCAAGAGTTTTAAATATAAAATGCAAGCGCTTTCAGTGGTAAAATTTACCTTTCTGAAAGTGTAGGAACTCTGTTCAAATTCATGATGTGATGTTTTGTTTAACAATAGATGGTTAACTGTTGTTGGTGGGGGGTTTTTTTTTTTCTTCTTCCCCCAAAATGTTTAAACAATTTGTTTTAAAACATGTTTCTTGCATTAGAACCAAAACTCCAGGACCAGGGGCTCAGTCGGCCCTTCGAGCTTTGGCTCGTTCCGGCATGAAGATCGGCCGTATCGGTACGTTTTGTTTTTAACACTGGATTCGTATTGCAAAGCTTTTGAGGAAGTGAGCGTTAAAAGTGCTTTGTCTTCATTACAGAGGACGTCACCCCTATTCCCTCAGACAGCACCCGCAGAAAGGGAGGTCGTCGCGGACGTCGTCTGTAAAATGTTGGATTTTTTTCAGAATAAAAACTCGAATTCAATATGAGTCTCTTGTCTTTATCCTTTTGGAACGTACGTGTCTGCGTCAGGTCTACGCGTCACAGAATTTTCCCCACATGCTGTGATTACCCCTGACATGCTCAAAAGGATCGACCTTATTTTTGTGTTGTAGCGCCCTCTTGTGGTGGTCATTCGTCAATGCGGATATTGCAGTTAATGAGAAAATGACAGAATGGGTTCATTTGATTTTAATAATAAATTATGAGCATGATGTTCAGGTATGTGTCTCTTTTTGTTGGGGCACGATTGATCAATGGAAAATTGGTAAATATCTAGGACTCGTGTAATATATACAACACTAATTGTGAATAAAATGACGTTTTTCATTTGTAATAAAAGCCCAACTAGCAAAGCAAATTTTACAACACCGCCATAATTATGTTCTTTCATGGTTCAGACACCCAAATATGGTGATGGGAGATACCGTTGCGATCGATTCTAAGTTTGTTCTACTGGTCCTTTAGGAAAGTTTGAGTGAAATAAGGCGATTAAAGGGACGTTTTTATGGGTGTGAGGAGCTTTGACTGGTGAGGGATGTTTTACGCTGTTTGGTCTTGTCTGACCGGTTTGCTGTGTGTTTTAGGGGAAAACCATAAATGCCTCTCATCCCCGTTACTTTCTGTTCTAATGTTTTGCCTTGTGCAAACAAGGTATAAGGTTTAAAAAACCATCTCTGAACCCTTTTACATGCTGATCGGTAGTGAAATAATATTTTGAAATTCGGGGTTTATGATTGTGAATTGTTTTTTCATTCGTTAAAATTTATATTAATTAATTAAATATGCATGATGCAAAATTAAAAGCATGAGATGTATCTCCTAAATGATTCTAAAAGAATGTTGTGTGAAATTGACGGATGCGACATTTCAACTTTGCTTTCTTCCGGAAACTGATGACGCGTCGCGGCCTGACCAATGAGAACGCTGCTCGGGGCGCTCCGATCTTTTTTCTCCTCTTTCCTGTTTCTGTTCGCTCAGTTCTCTAAGTTTCTCATTAGTGAGAAGTGTTTACTGAACAAGACATCTTTTGTTATTTTAAAGTAATTTTGAACAGTGATCTGAAATGTCTACCGAAGCAGGAGAAGCTCCTTTGCTCAGAACCTCGAGTGAGCAAAGTTCCATCGGGAGAGAACAGACCGGGTGAATTACTTCACTATTCGTCTTTTTTCTTTTCTTTACTCTATAAATGAAACGTTTTAATATCATATCTGTATGATATATATTTAGTTTTTTTCAATATTAATATGTCATATTTATGATTTTGAAACTACTCGTCAGGATGCAAATTAGGTATACGCTATAATTTAAATACGTGAACAATACTTTTAAACAACTCTTCAAATGCTACGTATGTGTGACCTTAGTACTTCATAATTGTGTACTTGCTACAATATTTTCCCGTTAAACCTTTTGGGATTTACTTTCGTTTACCTGGCAATCAATCTTTTTCTTGATTCTGATTTTTTTTTTTTTGTTTTTTTTTTTTTTCCCGAAAAATCTCTTTGTTTTTAAAATGTTTTATAAATTTCATATCAAATCTTTTTTAATATTTATAAAAACGTGACACTTTTTTTTTTTTTAATAAAACTTGTGAAAAAAGCAGAATAATTGAAGGCGAGTTATTGAATGGCGTAATTGATGTGATGTCCCGTGTGTCAGGGGAAGAGGGCGCGAGGGTCTGAAGGTGGCGGGCATCACTCTGCTGGCGGCGGTGCTGATCGCTGGTCAGGCCGTCACCCTCTACATGGTTCACGGTCAGAGAGAGCAGCTGTCCAGCCTCCAGAGACGCAGCGACCGCCTGCAGGAGATCAGCCGCAAGACATGTCAGTACATCACACCGGATAAAAACAATCTCGGTCCATTTCTACAGTTAAAATTACAACTACAATGTGATTATAATTTAAAATAATGACCGAAAAAAACATGTACAGTAGGGCAATATCATTAGCTCACCCACAGAATTGTTGTTGTTTTTACAAGTATAGTATTTCAAAACTGCCTTTAAGCCGAGCAAAAACAATTTAACACAGCTTTTTTTAGAATCCTTTTTTTGCTCCGATTAAAAGCACTTAAAACATATTAAAATGTTTCAATCTAAGCTTTAGTTGTTACATTTTTTAAAATCAAAATATAAATCATCTTTTATCATATTGCAGCCAATTTGGCGAGCTACAACACTTGTTTTATAATAGTTCGATTGTGTCTATAATATCTAGTTCAAAATATTTTGGGTAACTACAATACTTTTTGTATAATATCTTGTTCAATTGTACAATGTTTTACTGCAGATTTCACAGACATGATCACTGTGTGGCCATGCGATACTATTATAATGATTATGATTATGATGATTATTGTTATTATTATTATTATTATTATTATTATTATTATTATTATTATTATTATTATTATTATTAATATTATGTTAAAGCGGTTGTGTATTTTCCACATCTCCGGGTCCTGGAACCGTAGGTAGGTTAGCTTTTTAGGTAACCCGTTAACCGCTATCTGCTAAAGAACAGTCTCACTTTTTCCAAACTGCCATCCTTTTAAAGATAAGAAAAGAAGAAAGTCCCACAGTGGGGAAATTTCCTTTTTTGAGGAAAAATCCTCCTTTTTCCCCACTTCCTGTCTTTAGTCAAGAGGTAGCCCAAGAATGGAGCTAGACGTCTTGACAAGTGCCACAGCACTTCTAATAAGTGATAACCTGTCATGTTAAGACTGTATTGCTGACTTCCGCTTCCTGTGCAGTCGCTCGTGCCCCGCTGAAGATGAACCTGCCCATGAGTCCTCTTGTTCTGACACTGGATGAATCCAAAGTCAAGGTAGCGTCTATTCTCAGCGTGGCCACTAGGTGTCAGGCTTTACTCCAAAAAAGAGCTCGAGCTTTACGTTGTAGTCGAAGTTACAGTATAATTGCTTTATTTGCAGGACTCCTCTCCATCACCTAAACCAGGTATCGGAATCTTTATCAGCATATATGTTTAACTCACAATTCCACGCAGATTATTCATAGAACTGCCTCAGTTCCTTCAGTCCAGACCCAGTGCCAGCGCGAGGCTTCCGGGGAGGCTAAGACCCTCGTGCCGTCCTTCCGGCCGCGGTGCGATGGGAGCGGTCAGTACCTGACGGAGCAGTGCTGGGACAGGACCGGGATTTGCTGGTGTGTGGACGTCAACGGGGTCGAGATTCAGGATTCTCTCACTAACGGCCCGGCTAGTTGTGCTTCTGGTTACGGTAGGCCTTTTTTGTGTGTGCGTGCGTGCGTGTGCGTGCGCGCGCGTGTGTGTGCGTGAGACCGAGAGAGAAATAAGAAGAGTGAGTGTAGGAAAAGAGACAACATTTAGCACAGAAAGAAAAAAAAAACAAGTAGAAAGGAAAAAAAACAAATAAGAGAAAAAGGTCTTCTTTGAACAAACAAACAAAAAAAAAACAAGTAGAAATAAGAAGAGAGAGAGTATGTGAGGGACGAAGAAACAGGAAGAAAGAGAGAAAATAAGAACTAGAGAATGAAGGGAGAGAAACTGTGTGTGTGTGTGTGTGTGTGTGTGTGTGTGTGTTTAATATAAATGCAGATTTCTCCCGTCTCCATCCTTCAGGGCCCCCGGAGCCGGTGCTGATGTCAGAGGTGGAGCAGTGAAGACTCCGGCTCTTCATCAACGTCATCACTGTGGATTTATGATCTTTTTCTTATTAACGGTTTCTGTCGGTGAAACGCTTTAAGCTTACAGTGGATTCTGAGGTGTTCTGTCTCTTACAGGGTGTCAAACTCAAAAGTACCGGGGGCCAAACAGGATATATACGCAAAAATCTTTTGGATGAATTAGAATTTTAGAAAGTTTCGAACATAAATATGAAAAAAAAAAAAAAAAAAACAGGAACATCGTTCCAGTGTAATTGCCCTCTATAAAACTGGCAAAATTTTTCAAGTTAGAAAAATGACTAATTTGTGTACTTTGTGTCATCAACTTTATATGACTGGATCATTGATTCTAATAATATCAGCTTTATATTAAAGGGTCTCGGACCTTGAGTTTGACACATGCATTAGTGGATCATTAACCGTGTGATGATAAACCTCAAGTTACAGTAATTAAACTTCACGCTAGCTGCTATTAGAAACTTTTCAGCTCAATATTGTGATTATCAAAGTTGTGTTATAATCGGTCGTTTTATCCTGAATTTTAACTATAATACTTGCGTTTGAATCTTTAAAAATAACACACTCATTTAACAAGGGGAAATAGAAATGTACTAAATGTACAAAGGTGGTTAATAAAATGAATTAACAACACTTCATTGTTTTGCTGTTGTCTTCATGCGTTTAGAACATTTTCATACAGTTCTAGGATATTACATTAAATAAACACAATATGAATAGTGTGATTTTATTTTTGCAAATTACTGATCTGATTTAACTTAGTCGTCGTTAACTGAATCGTCTGCACTAAGGACTGTAATTAAGACGAGCACACATCCTTTATTTTAAAGCACAAGTCCTTTATCCTCAAAATCAAAAAAACAATGTTTTAAAAACGTAACAGAATCTCCCAATATTTCCAAACAAAACATCAAAACAAAAAAAAGACGATGGCAGAAAAATCCAAGCACATGAATATTTGAAGCTATGATTCAAGCAGATATTCTTAATACATCTATCACCATTATCAACTTCCAGTTTTATCTCTCACTCTCAAGTTTGCAAATAATTTACTTTAAAGTCAAAGTGATAAAGTGCAACGTTTTGTCATTTCTACCAATGGATCTTAAAGATACAGATTTAAATCAATTTATATTAGATCATTCTTACATTTTATATAAAAACCAGAACCCTCCTTTCAAAAACACAAGACATATTAAAATGGCATTTTTTTTTATAATCCCACAATACTGATTCTGTAAATTTGACCAGAAACCCTTATAAGGCAAACAACGGTCTTTCCAAGCAATTGAGATCATCAAGATGAGACTGAAAGTGCTTCATCGCCCCTTAGTGAAGGCGCTAAAATAGCCTTTCAGCGTCTGCTCGATGTTTGGAGTCTGATAGTTCTGAGCCGCGTAGATTCCGGTGCAAGTCCCTACAAGAACGCCGAGAACCGCGGAGGAGCGCAGCTTCGCCACAACATAGCCAGCCACAAAACCTTTGAGGAAAGGCGAACCCAGAACATTTCCACCCTGAGGGAAGAGAACAGATTCAACGTCAAAACCAGTCTTCAAACGCCTGTTTACGGACCAGAAGAGCCCAAACAAAGATCCTGCGGCCAAAGCTGCCACAATGTTGGTCTACAAAGGTCTGTGAAGTGAAAAACATTGTGTTGTGCACTGAAATTGATCCAGAATTTATCTAATACGAGACGTTGGTTATATTTTGATCCCACTGGAGATGAAACCTGCCTGAGGGACTCCAACCTGAACTTCATCCTCCACGCGCCGCTGAATGTCTTCCAGCTGGTCTTTCAGCTTCGAAAGGTCCTTCAGCTGCCGGAACGGATCCTGTTAGAAACGACACGGAGACGAAAAACCTTTGGGCTTCCATTTTAGCTTTTGACGAGAGAAACAGAAACCAGAAATTCAACAACAGCCAACACAATTTTAGCTGTTTAGTAGGGTGATATTTTAGAAAAGAAATTTGATCTAAATACATATATATTTAAAAAAAAAATTATAAGCCAAAAAAGTATTAAGTACACATGTTATTGTTAACTAACGAAACGTCTGCCACACTGTGAGGGAAAAACTCTTAGTGTGTTTTATACTTTCACTTTTTTTTTATTATCGCGCCGATTACACTCTCAACGTCACAATAATATAGTCAAAAATTAGTGGATAAAACAGTCCTGTCGTCTGAGTGTATGGTAACTTTTGAAAACATATATTGTCGTTTATAAGCGAACTAACCTTGTCAGCCATGTCTGTGTGAGTGCGTTTGCGCGATCGGTGATTCGAAACTCGATCGATCGGCCTGAAAAGCGCATAAACACGTTTCATGTTTGATTGCTCTGGCCTGATTTATCAACGCCTGACTACTTCTTTAATCTTTTGTTTTACATTGCCTGATGTATTTGAGATTATTTTAACGCAACATTTTGTCAAGAAATTCTTAAAGTATATGGCTTTGCTTTAAATTTAGTTAGGCCTTGTTTTTGTTTACTATTTGTCTTTCGAAAGCACGTTGATTCTTGTAACGTATTTCAAGAGGCAGATACAAGACAAATGTGTAGATTCAAAGTGGATCTACCAGTTTATTGTGATTTGAAAGAAAGTAGACAAAGAAAAGGAAGACGTAAAGGCGTCTCTCTGGATCCACAGAAGCAGACAGACGCCGGAGAGAGGAAAGTCGTTACTATGGCAACCAGGAGGATGATGCAAACGGAGGCTGGAGGATGACGGACTTTGCCTGTGATCATGACGGGGAAACGTTAAGGTGGACTGACATATTACTAAGCACAAGTCTTTAAAAGGCGACATTTCTTCCATTTGCATGACATCTTCGGAAAGAAAATCTAGTTGAAGGACAGGATGCGTAGACGCAGCTCATGTTCAACTAGTTGAATCAATTAATCGTTAATCGATTAAGCTTGTCTTTACCTAGCGATGTTTCTTTTCCAGTGCCACGAATTATTCTCAGAAATACTTTCTTGTGAAGTTTAAAAGTGACCTGTAATACAAAAGGCAAAACATTCTCCACAAGAGGTCGTTCGTTCTTTGTCATAATCTCTTGGCTCCGTCAGACAGATGGATTTCCACATCTGCGTGAGTATTGATCCGTGTGTCATGTGTTTGTGCCGATTGTTGTTACTCACATGTTCAGTCATCCTTAAGGTACGAATGAAAGAGAGAGGGAGGGAAAATGAGAGGGAGGGAGTGAG